>CAWZYM010000022.1:0-61294 GCA_963966185.1 Rhabditoides inermis | reverse complement strand
CATCCCGTTCCTGATTGGTATCCTCCTGCTCGGATCACTCAACAGCAACCTGTTCTCTGGCAGTCGCTACATGTACCGCGGCCGCCAGACAGGGACACCTACCTGCAATGTTCAGGTATGTGGTGAATTAGTAATACTGTATCGCAATTTCTGGTGAAGACACAATAACATTGCTTACGTGATGTGAAAAAAAATAATACTAGCGTTTAGTGGTGAAGAGAATCATACCAACGACTTTAGCTGTGTGAACAAGGAGACGGATTCTCCCCGGGTGGCGATCTTCGCGCAGACAGCACTCGCAGCCGGCATCTCGTTCGTAGGCGACCTGGACAGCCTCATCTCATACTGCATGTTCGGCTTCTGGGCGCAGAGGGTGGTCGTGCGATTCCTTGAGCTGTTTCCTTCCCTATCTGATTTGTGGATTGTATTACATGTTGTCAGATCTTCACCCTGGTTGCCCTGCTCATCATCCGCCACTGTCGGGTGCCCGTCCATCCAGAGGCCATTCAGATGCCACTCTTCGTGTAAGTACACTTCACACTTCATTATGCGTATCAGGATCACAGAACTTTATGGTACAACCGCGCTTCGTGTGAGACAAGTACAATTATCACCTAATTGGCCAAAATCTAGCATAGCCATAAATGATAATTAAAAGTGTTCGAACTCGAACGCAAAATGTGTGCACTGCGCACACTGCGATCAGTATGACCGCGCGCGAATCACTCGGCAAAAATGTGGGGTGACCATTGGGCGTTGTGGCGGGCGCCTGTGAGCCAGCTTCTAGGCAGTAGACGAGAGTGGATGGAGTGAGGGGAGGAGTCCTGGGTGTGTGGGCGGTGCGTCGACCAGACGTCCGCGACAAGCGCCGCGTCGCCAGGGGTTCGGTGTCGAAGGACGCCGGGTCCCGGGCAGACAAGGAGGGGCGTACGGCTCAGGGCCCAAAGGCTGCAGGCAGAAGCCCCCGCGCGGGTGACAGTGGCCGGATAGCGTCTGCGAGTACCACAGCACACCCATCCTCTCTAATACCTCCAGACCTCGAGTCGTTTTTTGCGCTGGGTTCTATCAAAAAGGATAGGTTCCAACTCAAAATGTTTTGTTTTGTCAAATTGAACACATCACAACAAAAAAAAAGGGGGACTGATTGCCTTGCAGCATCTACCTGTTCCTTGCTGTAACCATCGCACTCGTCGTCATTCCCATCATTCAGGTTTTTTTTCTTTGAATTACGAATCTATAACTAACCTGCCGTATTGTAGGAGTTTGAGATAACCGCTCTGGCGATCGGACTTCTCGTCGTCGGATTCATATTCTACTTTGTGTTCGTGAATCCGAAACGCCTTCCTTCGTTCTGCTATCGCTGGAACGGTACGCCCTTTCAAGCCCCGCTCCCATAACTCTCTCCTCTTCAGAGCAGTCGACGATCGCAGCATGTGTGATGTTCGACTGTCTGCCGGACCTGAAGGAGGGTGTGGGCAGGAGTTCCCGCTCTCTCGGAACATCCGACTCCACCCATCAACTACTCGCCAAGAGGTTGCCAGTTGTCTATTTTTTTTCGTTTTTGACATTTGGCGTTTTCCCTTTGCCGTTATCCGTGTCTCTCTAAAAATGAATAATGGGACTCCTGACTTATTCCAATTTCTCAGGAGCTGCGACTCTCGTCTGTCTTCTTCGGACGAGTTCCCGATATTGCCTCCCGAAACCGATCTTCATTCCGACGAGAAGAACCTGACCAAGAGGACGGCGATTGGAATGAGAATGTGGTGAGTGCGGATTTAGAATGTTACATTATTGTTCGTTAAGTGCGCGAGTGTTTATCGCTCGAAGCACAAAAACTGTATGTATTCCGTTCGCATATCAATCCGTCTATTTCAGAGTCGCAACCCGAGCCATCCCTCTATCTCTCTAGCTTAGTTTGAACATTTTGCGAGATTCATTTTGCTCTAACATCTTTGCAATTCACCGTTCACACAGCTTGCGTAGACTAGACAAAACTAGATGTAGTCTAATCACGTTATCATCTCATGGCAATCATTGCAGCTTCCCTCCCGCGCTTGTGGATCTGATAGACTCGGTGCAGTGAGAGACGACACAGGATAGAGACCACCCACGAAGTCTCCCCTCCAATCTATGGGTGTGTGCAGCTCGGTGTGAATTGTATAGTCCATTAGAGATTGTTCCCTTTGTGTTCATTGTTTCTTGTTATCCGCATCTTAGTATTACTAGTCCTGTAACGGGATCTTGCAACATAATCGGTCCTCAGTGCTCATCACACATTCTCCTCGTTCTCTTCAAGTACCCTGTGGCATTTTTATAAAGTCTTCATGTGTTTCTTATTAGTTTCATTATTAGCATGAGCAATGGTGAGGAGACACCGCATCCTCCCACCCGTGACACAAACAACTACATACACAACTAGAGGCACAGGGCGAGAGGCGCGGCGGGGTGAGAACAAAGGAGGCGGGGCGTGAGGGGGCGGGGTTAGTCGAACGCCAGGGGAACGGCCATGTTCAAGAGGTGCGGCTTGAATTGCCTGTTTCGGGCGTGTTTGGGTAGTGTGGTGGTGGGGGCAGAGGTAGTGGAGGGGCGGGGCTGGAGGGTAGACCGAGGACAACGACCTCCACTGCACAGACGGGACTCGTACGACGGACCTGGAGAGTGGCGATGAGAGAGAGAGAGAGAGAGAGAAGGAGAGAGAGAGAGATAGAAAGAGAGAGAGAGAGCTCACCTTCGCATCCTTCGGTGGAAGAGTGTTCCCGGAAGTGGCACTTCCTTGTGCGCACTTGTCTCCCGCAGAAGCATTCGCCCCAGCCGGTCCAGTCAGACCACCGCGCAGCTAAAACAAACTATTAGCTCCACCCTTTCACGTCCCGCCCCTCGCAGACTCACGTCCGGTGTCTCCGCCATCCAAGAAGACAAAGTCGGGCTGTTCATGGCTCTCCTCTCTGCCGTCCTTCTTCACCTCGAGAGAATCATGCGCGTGGACCTGTAATCATCCTCTCTCTCTTTCTCTCTCTCTCTCTCTCTCTCTCTCTCACTCTCTCTCTCTCCTACCTACCTTAGGCTTCTCCCTCGATGACAGTACATCATGTATGGTTTCCTCCAGCGACTTGAGCTCCTTCGACTTGAGCTCTCCAGTCTGGAACTCTTTTCCGATGGGGAATGAGGGAGGAGGGGCGGACGTGGTCCTCTCCTCCTGCTCCTGCTCCGCCGAGTGAGACGCGATCTTCGCGTCCATGTCCTTAAAGTCAAATTGTGGTTCGAATATGAATGAACAACACTTGGGAGTATTATATATTCATAGTACTTTTGAACATCAATATCATCAATCTACATCACGTTTCACTCACGTTCATAATCTCCTGTAGTCTGTTGATCTCCTCAATGAGGGCCAGCTGATCGGTGGGCACCGAGGGAGCCATTGTCGTTCTCTGCAGACGACGATCTCTCTCTCCCCCCCTCTCTCTCCCCTCTCCTTCCACTCACCACCATCATGCTGGCCTTGTCGATGTCAATAGCGTGGTCCTTGTCCCCCTTGAATATGGCCTGTCCATGTGCCTTTGGCTGTTCCACCCTCCACTTGAACAGTCTATCAGTGTACTTCTTGTACATGGGCTTCACCGGTCCGTCCACCATCTTCTCTCCCGAGTGAGTGTGCGTGCGCATCTTCTTCGCCTTCTTCAGCTTCTTCTTGGGCTTCTTGATCTTCTTCGGCTTGGCAGCTCCCAGCCACTCTCCCTTCTCCAGTGCACTCACCTCAGCAGAGGACAGTGAGGTGTCGTCGCTGGGAGGGAACGCCTGGATGGTGATCTCGCTCGACTTGTGGATGTGCCTCACTTCGGCGCTGCGCAGCTGCTCCTTCTTCTTCTCCACCGCCTTCATTCCTTGGATGTCTCCGTGCTCTGCCATCTGGGTGAGATTCTTGAGCATCCAGTCGAGGGCGGCGACCGTGTCCTCGCTGATGTGTTCGGCTGGCAGTTGGGGCTCGACTGTCTCCGGCTGCTCCTCCGCCTCCACTCCCCTCGCCGACTCCTCCAGGGAGGCACTCGACCGCACTCTCTCCAGCAACTTGTCCTTCATTGTGGCGGAGGAGGAGACTGTCTCTGCCCCGTCAGTGTCCGCGTCGATCTTCACCACTCCCTCTTCTGTCTCGTGGTCCACGTCGACAGCCGGGGCTTCTGTGGTAGTCGTCGTAGTCGTGGTAGGAGCAGGAGTTGTCGTTGTCGTGGTTGTTGTAGTCGTGGGAGTAGTAGTGGTAGTAGTAGTCGTCGTTGTTGTCGTCGTTGTCGTGGTGGTCTCCGGCGGCAGGGCGATGGTGACCATGATCCTTTCCTCCTCCTCCTCCTCCTCTTCCTTGGACTGCTCCACAGCCTCCTCGGTCGACATCTCACCAGAGTGCCTCGCGGGGTTCGGCTGCTTCTTGATAGAAATGGACGTCTTTCCGGACGTCTTCTGCTTGTCCCACGTCTCCGCTGACACCATAACCGTCTGGATGGAGGGAGCGTTCTTCCTGAAATGACATTACTGGTTATAAATGTTTGTAACAAAAAGTCTATCACCGTCTAGCTTCCTTGGCTATCATGTTCGTGGTAAGGACTGACTGTTTGGGGCGGACCATCTTGGGCCGAGCCTCTCCTCTCGTCTTGGGCTTCATCTGCGGCTGAACTAGCTGCGGCACGTGGGTGACAAAGTGCTGCTTCTTCACCTGAAACCATCTCTCTCTCTCTCTCTCTCTCTCTCTCTCTCTCTCTCTCTTCCTCTCTTCCTCTCTTTCTTCCTCTCTCTCTCACTCCCTACCTTCTTCTGCGGCTTGACCATCTGCGCATTCTTGTTCACAGCGATCTTCTCCGCCGACGCATTCATCGTGGCGTCCACCTCCACCCGAGGGGGCGTGGTCGTAGTGGGCGGGGCCTGGGTGGTCTCGACGTTCTCATCAGGGACCTGCAGCTCGTCCAGCTGTTCCTGTGTCGGCATGGCTACAGTCATCTCCTGTGAGCTGGCTGTGTTGGGTGCGTGGGTGGAAGGGCGGAGGAAGGAGGGGGGAGTGGGCACAGGACCATGCATTGTCTTCCCCTGCTCCTCCACTCGCACGATAGTCGCCGGCTGGATCGACAGGCTAGACGGCATCTGAGAAGAAAATGCTCTCTCTCTCTCTCTCTCTCTCTCTCTCTCTCTCTCTCTCTCTCTTTCTCACCGGCATCTCTGCGCTCTCCTCGCTGCTTCCCTCCGCGGACTCTCTCACTCGAGGAGACACAATCTTCTCGCTGCTCATTGGTCGTTTCACTTTGGGTGCCTCGTCTCCTCTCGTCTTCGTGGAATCTCCCCTCGTCTTTCCCGAGTCTGCCCTGGTCTTTCCATCTTGGGGGAAGAATGGCTTGAATCCCTCGGCCATTTCCACTGTCTTCACCTCCGCCGAAGACACCTCGGAGCTGTCCGGGAAGCTCTCCAGAGTCTGAACAAGTGTAATAATCTACTACTTTATTACATGAATAAAAATATCTTCGACCTCGCAACCATGGACTCACTTCGATTTTGTTGACTATAGACTCGTCGGCGGTCTTGACTGCGAACTGTCGTGCCCCGTATATCCTCTCGGGAGTCGCGCCCGGTGCTCCGGCGTCATCATTGGGAATGCGATCGGAAGGCAGCGAAGAGGGAGCGACTGGCTGGCCGCCGGAATACATCGGAGCGGGCAGGCCTGAAAGCAGGTCTATAACTTCTTTTCACTCAGTCAACAAGCATACAACAAGCAACAAACAACAGCGATATACCATATAAATCTCTTTATTCAATGTAACACTAGTGTCTGGTCCGTGTGCCGTCCCCCCTCCTCAGCAGGTCCATATCGTAGTCGGGCGACTCGACCCACGCGAATTCGGCCGGCATCCCCGGAGTCGACGCCGCCGTCACTCCCGTCAGCCACGTCGTCGTCTTCGCGTCGCGATGCACGTGCACGAACGGCGACGTCGTCGGAGTCGTAGTCGTCGTCGTGGTTGTGTTCGTGGCCGGAGTGGTTGTGGTGTGTTCTTCGGTGGTCGTCCTGACCACAGCGTTGTCGACATGCGGTGAGCGGGTGCTCACTCTATGGGGAGCAGTGGTGGTGGTTGCCCTCAGTCTATGCAGCAGGTGCACAATGTCCATCCCATTGTGCTCTGCCAACACGCCCTCGTCGTAGTCCGGCCCGTCCACCCACGCAAACTCCGCCCCCTGACGCTCCGCCCTCATGTGTCCCGACCTCTTCGTCTTCTTCTTTCCTTCCAGCTTCTTCACCCACGAGCCCTTCCTGGCCCCGCCCCTCAGATGACGTGTGCGCTTGTAGAGCTGCTTGAGGCGTGCCTCGTTCTCTGTGATGAGGTGGACGTCTCCATCTATCTGGTCTGCTCCTCGGAGTATGGGTCTGTGTGGGTGGGCCAGTGGGTGGGGCACAGTCATCTCGTCGTGCTGGCGAGTCACGCGCTGTCCGTGCGCGCGCTTATGAACCTTCCTTCCATTTACATTCTTCACTCCATTTCTTCTGGTCGCGGTTCGTTGCAATTCTTCATACTTCCTTGCTAACTTCACAGTAGTTGTCGTAGCTTTGGTCGTAGAAGTAGTCGTCGTAGTAGTCGTTTCTTGTTCTGTCGTGGTAGTGGGCACAGTAGTTGTTGTGGTCGGCTTTGCAGTAGTTGTTGTTGCTGCTGTTGTCGTTTCTGTTGTCGTCGTCGTTGTCTCATTCGCCTTCTCCTTCTTCATCCCTTTCCTGTTCTTCCTATGCTTCCTATGCTTCTTCACCATGTAGTCGTTCCTTTCATTCAGATCGTACAGCAGTTGCGCCGTTTCTTTCACCTTCACAGAATCACTCATTTTCACTTCAACTCTTTCCACATTCACGTTCTCTTTCACTTCAACCTTGCTTTCTTTCCCTACAATTGAACATTGACTGTGATAATGAACAGCATGCCTACGTTCTCTCCTGTGCGTGGGTGCCGCGTGGGCGCGGAATGGACCGGCCGTCGGCTCGCGTTGCTTGTCCCTCTCACCCTGGAATGGAAGGAGTATAATAACAGGCTACTTTCATATTTCGTCAGTGTCACCTCTGGCGCTAGCTGCCTCATCGCCTCCCTCCTGTCCGCCTCCCACGGGTCGACCACGTCGTAGTCCGAGTTGAGCTTCTGGTCCAAGTCGTGCCGAAGACCCGGGGTGCCTGGCTCACACGGGCGACTCTCCTGTGAAGGACTCCATCACATCATGTATGGAATCACAACGGAAGAAAGGGCACAGAGAGACAGAAAGAGAAGAAAGGAAAGAGATCAGAAAGTGTGGAGGTACCTGGTTGTGTCCGAGGCAGGAGAATCCCCTGACGGTGTTGCATGCTCGCACTCGGATGCGCACGTTGTTCACGCAGAACGACCACGAAGACCACGAAGCCCACACAGAGGCGTACACTGAAAGATACTACTGGATACTCACAGTTTCGTAGGTGTTTCTAGCTTCCTGAACGTCGCTTTCACAATGTGGTGATGAGTTTCACGCGTCGTCACTCATTTTCATTACGAATCAGTTTCACTTTCCACTGATAGAGAAATCGCGTAAATTAGGATGTGGAAACTTTCTCGTTTGTGCGGCGCGCCTTTCCCCCGCCTGTCTCTCTCTCTCTCTCACACCGAACGAATTCGCTTTCGATCTGACCCCCTTCCACTTATCACTATCACATTTCACCACCACACGAGATCAAAGAATTCTAGTGTGAAATTCTGTACATCGCTAATGGGTTGAAAAATCGATAATCCGAAAGTACTGACTGTAGTTTGCATTGGGCGGTGTGAGGTCGACAGGTCGGGGAGTGACGAAGCCTCTGAACTGATTCAGTCTTCCAGTGGGGTGGAAGGGAGCTGCAGTGGGACGGGCCGGATCTGAAATAGACACTCATACAAGTGTCCTTAGAGCAATATCCTTCGGGTACAGCTCGATCTCATTTTTCTGGGCTTTATAAAGTGGTATTACACAATCTTGCTTCTCTTTTCGTCATCGCTGCTTCACGCCTTTTTTCTCTATACTGGAGTGGGTAAGAACGTGTGCGGATCATTAGCCATCTATCTTCGTCCATTGTCTCCATTAGCCACTGGTCCTGATCATATCTAACTCTCTCTCTCTCTCTACCTGTTCCGTGTTTTCAAGTTTCAATCTGCGAGAGAGAGAGAGAGAGAGAGAGAGAGAGAGAGAGAGAGAGAGAGTTGTGTGCTATGCAATGATGGCTGAACAGCCAATTGGGTCATGCAATCAGTCCCACTCAGTGCATGTCACAACACGAGATCAATCTAGAGCTATTTGCAATTCCAAAAAGGTTCAGGGCTAAGAGTGACCTGGGGCTATCGCGAAAAGAACTAGTTGGGAAGGTTATCATAATATCACCGCCTGACTCTCATTACCACAAGAACCAGTTGCGCAAGTAAGCTAATGGTCAGGAAAAAAGAGAGAGGCGGGTAAAATGTCTGATCACTAGTTATATGAATGACTATGCTGACACATCACATGGTTCCAGAATCCAGAATCAGAAAGCTGGGTGCGAGCAGGACGTTGCGCAATGAGAATGGAAAAAGAGGAGAGAGAGGGAGTTTTCGAATCACTGAGTTATGATGTTACGTAACGCGGAATCGGACTGTACAATAATTTCTAAGCAATAATCTCAAATAATACTGACATCGCGTACGTCATCATTATATTAAATGAAACTTATACAAATACATTAATCGAAAATGAACATACCAGCCGCCGCAGTGACGGCGAGAAGCGCCGCTATGGGAAGCAGACGACGCATCGTCCAACTATCAATCAATCAGATCGATCAATAAATCGATAATTGATAGACGTATCGGGAGAAGCCGGGTAGGAGCGCGCGGGAGTCGCAAGTGGGTCAGAGAGGGGCGCCCTGGGGCGGGGGCGGGAGACTGTCTCTCTCTCTCTATCTCTCGGGGAGAGAGAGAAGGGAGAGTGATATGCATTGAGACAATCATAACCCGATATCCAGAAATCTCTTTATCAAGCGTGTGTGTGCACTTGGAAATGGAACATGCGGAAAGGGAAAGGAATTCACAGGTAGGGACGGAAGGGCTGATCCGCGGACGCGAATCGCGCGAGCGAGAGTGGGCGAGTCACACCATCTTGTGCGTCTTCATATGCCGATGCAGGTTGCCCGACTGGGTGAACCGCATGTGACACACCTCACAGCCGTACGGCTTCTGACCTCAACACACAGTCATAGAGGCTGGACCGGCTTTGTTATGTATGTAAGTTAGTCAATTGAAGCAACGTTTTTTAAGTGATGGTATTACATGAGTATGACCACCTTATAGAGGAATCACCTTACCTGAGTGCGTTCTGAGGTGTTTTGTGAGTGTGGAGGAGTCGGTGAAGCTCTTCTCACACTGGTTGCACGGATACGGACGCTCTCCCGTGTGCGTCCTAGAAAAAAAAGATGATGTTGTTCATTCAAGGTTTGGTTCAAACCTCATTTTTCCTCATTAACTTTCTCAGAAGAAAGAATCATATTATGGGTTATACAAATCTGGCGAAAGTTCAGATCAAATGTGTGATCATGTTTTTTTCATCCACGCCCAAAACCAATTAGGGATTATGCGAGAGGATTAAATCCAATTCGTAATCACTGGTTCGGTTATCTCGAGAAAGGATTAAGGTGAGGAGGAGCGCTGTTGCCAGGCGCAACGAGATACGGTAGTGCGACGGAAACGAAGTCGACAGAAACGAAAATTAATCGCCGAAAACAAGACCACTGAGTGACAGGAGAATCAGTGATTTGTCGAAAATTGTGCTCTGATTAGACAGGTGTGGATACTGCGCTATACTAATGGCGCAACAATTGAGACATGAACCACGGAAAAACAGACGGACACACCTCTTGTGCGTGACGAGTGAGCTGCTCTGGGAGAAGGGGCGATTGCAGATGGAACAAGTGAACGGCTTCTCTCCTAGACACAGCTGTAGTCTTGGTATCTGGGTGCTTGTACCTACCAGTGTGCACTCTCCGATGCGCGGTGAGATTGGCCGCCTGCGAGAACGACTTGCCACATATCTACAAGCAACTATTATGAATCAGATCTACCAGTTCTAACCCAAAAACGAGAATGTTTCTTTATCATAACTCAGAATACGATAAAATATTTAAATGTGAGAGTTCATCTTGATCAGATCAGCCGAGTGTTGCACTCACATGGCATGAGAATGGCCGATGGGAGTTGCTGCGTGCCTGTTTGAGTTGTGATGAGTGCAGTCGACTGCCTCCACTAGGCAGCTTCGCCAACGGAACGGAGAAGTCGAGCTTCGGATCAGTCGGCAGGAACCTGAAATGACAACTCAATGTTGGTTATACGACGTCTTTCTACTACGATTGCTCAGCGTATTCAAACTTCTTTCTAATCGTAAGTATGCCAGATGAATGGCCAGTAAGAATCTATTTAATTGATAAATTCTACAAAAAGAAATAAGAGACTGACAATGCGGGCTGGGCGACGTTGACGTGTAGGTGGTTGTTGATTGGCTGAGAGAGTGTGAGGTCCTGGTCTGGAAAGAGGGGAGCGGGAGCGGCCAGCGAGACCGAAGCAGGCACCGCTACGGTTGGAAGCGACTGAAAGTAGACTCTTCCAAAATCTACATCTACCAGCAAGAGACAACAACATACAGCAAGATGTAATAAAACCTGTAAAATGTCGAACTTTTTCAAGTGACTTGACTGAGTGAGTGAATGGAGTGGCGCCTCACCTGTATGGCATGTTGTGTGGTGTCTATGGGAAGGGGATATCCGGGCCAGGCTGAGGCCGTCGGTCGACTCCAGTCTGCACGCCATCCATACGGAACACTAAACAAACACAATGCTTGAAAGAACACACACACAACAATTGGCCCGGCAAAATAGCCCGGCAAATGAAACACGTGGAAAACGTGAGAACGCTGAACGCAGTGTATGCAATATGATCAGAGTATGAATCCGCGCTATTGGGAAGCCGCGCGAAGCCAAAAACCCCCAATAGAGGAGTGTCCGAAACCCGCGCGGGGACGCCCCTGAAGGGAGAGAGAGGAAGACATGCCTCTCCCCTCACTCACACTGGCTCGTCGGGCGCGGGCGGAGGGTAGAAGTCGTAGCAGTGGATGCTCTGCGGGTACGCAGGCTCGAAGAAGTCACGCTGCTCATACGGATACGACATCGGCCACTCAGTGAGCAGGTACACTGGTACAGTAAGGGAGGGGCGCGCGCGCATACCGTACCCCTCGGATTAGAGAGAAAGGGATTAGAGTGGATAATTGGCAGCCGAGAGGCGAGACACAGGTGGCAATATTGGGGAGATTATTCACACAGCTCAAGAAAGTGTTGTGAAAACTATAGAGATGTGAGATACCAAAACTAAACAAGTTGAATGCTTATAAAAATCATTTATCCGTTCCACGAGTTGGATTGGTTGTGCGAGTAGAAGGCAGTGCTGTCTATGGGTGGATGCGGATGCCTCCTCTCCTCTTGTTTGAACGCGTCTAACAGATATGAGTACACGGCAACGTTCGAGATACCCCGGTTGATTCGATTCCTTGTTATCCACAATCTCCTGTCCCTTTCGTAGTGCACGTATCCTAGCGCACTGGAAAAAAACAATATTCACTTTCCTTTTATGACAGCGTGTCCCTCTCGAAAGATAGTTGTGAATGAATTGAATAGTAAACTGACGCGATAGCTGAGAGCTTGTATACGATTCCATGTAGGTGGCGGGAGATGTGTAGGCGGGCGCACGCGTTGAAGATGGCCAGAGGGACGGGGTCGTCGAGAAGGTCGCCTGTGGACGACGAGTAGTAGTCGGTCGTCTGAAACAAGGTAAAGGTATTTAGTACTTCTAAAAACGCAACTTGCTGGTGGCTGGTGGCTGGTGGGTCTATGCAGAAGTATCAGGAGAATTAGAAAAATGAAATTTGGTACCTATTTGTGTCATTTCGCCCTGTTAGATGTTGGCTTCGCAAACCTGGTACGTTCGGACAAAGACGGAATTTTAGTGTTGGATCATTGGAAATAACGCGGTCAGTAGAAAGGAGACAAATTGTGTGTACCTTGTTTAGTAGAGTGATAATGGGCGCTGCTCGCCGCTTGCCGATTGCAAATAAAATACCGTACACATCTCCGCCTGCCACGTCACACAGACCGCCCACCAACATGTCTGCAACAGTCGCTATCACCATATCCTTATACTGGCGTCACATCCGTGTTACTTGTTGTATTCCCGAGAGCAATCGCGCTCTCTGGGAACTCACACTAACACTTATAACCCCGCCCCTCCGGCTCTCTGCATATATATATATATATAAATATATATATATATATATATATAAGCTGGGAGTCAGTTGTCAGTTGTCAAGTTGTGGGGAAGACTGGGGTGGTAGGTATAGTTGATCAAGATGTGATATTGGTCTGGTGTATAGTTCAAAGACCACTGTTTTTGCCGAATGAATACCTTTTAACATGGTGCGGAACTCGTTGTAGAGATCCGGGATAACTTCGCTGAAATTATGATTATTAAAAATGCATGAAACCTCAAACCTCATACCGTCCTTCACAGATATCATATGATCCAAAGAAATTGAATTGTCCGCCGTCTAATCCACTCATCCGGGCGGTTCTTTTCAGAAGAGCTTCCGTCAGAACAAAGTCAGCAGTGCCCTTAAACGCATATCTTTCTAAATTTCATGCAACAACTACGATTACCACCTGAAAGAATATATATAAAAAATAACTTTTTCATAATTACACCATACGCCATAAATGAAAGAATTGAGTCCATAAATGAAAGCCTGTAGAAAACTACGCGATTTTTTTCCAAAAAAAAATTCATTTCGTAGTGAGAAATACCAATTAACACTTACGCGCAGATTCGGTAATTTTCACTACGAAATCGAACATGAGGTTTACTTTATGAAAGTTACTGTATTTTCGTATCTTTATATCTCTCTTCTCTTTCCTCCATTTTGTACCTGTTCATATAGCCGTTTCAATTCGGCGCACTCTTTCCTCGCAGCATCTCCTGCTTTGAATTGAGTCCTCGCCAGGATCAGCAGCTGCATCTCCATACTGGTAATCGGCTGGTAGGCAGCCGAGGAACCCCTGCACAACAAAGGTTGAAGGTGACTGTTTTCGTGAGTACTCACGTGCACTCGCATCGCTTGTCGGTGGGGTGTAGTGTGAGTGGAGTGAGGAAGGGTGCGAGGGGGGAGTCGGACACGAGTCGACACGCCGCTTCCATGCCACTCCTCGCAAGCACATCCACGTTCACCACCAGGCTGAACGAACCGTTCAGAGAGAGATGTAGAAAGAGAGAGAGAGAGAGAGAGAGAGAGAGAGAGAGAGAGAGAGAGCGGGGGGAGAGGGGGGAGAGGGGGGGGGGCGTTACCACTCTCGCTCGCCGATCGCCATCTTCTTGCAGTCGCAGTAGACGATATCATTGTCCCTATCCCATCTCCAATCCAGCACCCATTCCAGCCACTCCCACACCAACCTGCACAATTTTTAAGTGATTCAGATAAATGTTGTTTACAATACTTACTTTTTCGCGAGAAGCGTGTAGAGTCTGCACGAGTAAGCCTTCTTGTGTGTCGATGAGATCAGCTGTTCATATCGCGCCGACGTGGTTTCATTTGCATCACATATGTATAAGTACGACATGTATTATACATGCAACTGAAATTATTTTGGATTGCTTCGATCGACTATATTTGTGGATAAAAAATATGAAACAACGAAAGCTGAAAGAAGTGGTAGAAGAAAATGGTGAAAGTGGCAGTGGTAGATTTGTTTTGAAAAGTGGAACAGGAGTGTGAGAGAAAGCAGAGAAACGAATCGATAGTGGCGCTAGGGCGAACTATGTGATGGAAAATAGTGGTCTGAGATAAGAGAGTGATTTGTAAACAAATGAATTTTTTTAGCAATTATATTTACATTATTTACATACACTGCGAGTTTCTTTACCTAGCAAATCAGTTTCATTATTTATAGAAATACTTTATAATAATAGTGACAGAACTTTTTGTGGTGAGAAAAAATGTTAGTTTTTTTCTCGTGTAGATTCACAATCTTTCCAGTATAAAGTATGAAAGTAGGATTTCTCTCTCCCTCTCTCCCTCTCTCCCTCTCTCCCTCTCTCCCTCTCTTCCTCTCTTCCTCTCTTCCTCTCTCCCTCTCTCCCTCTCTCCCTCTCACTCCGTCGCACCCGTTTCATTGTGTGCGTGGGCGGTATGATCCGATATGGAATGCTGTGAGGTGCGAGGGGATGGAGCGATTATTCGCTCCGTTCTCCTCTCCTCATATCCTCTCTCTCCCCTCCTCAGAACCGGCCGAACAGCGCGCGAGCAAACACGGCCGCCTCTCTCCCTCACACACACTCTCGCGCACTCTGCACGACAGTTCTCTTCCGGGCAGCCTGCGACACTGTTCATTCGGACAGGTTCCCTCACGCAAGCGGACCATTCAGCCAGGCGCCTCCTCGGGACACGTAACTCGGACGACTCTAGCGGCAGGTTAGTGCGTCTGCGTGTTGCATTTCTGTCGTGTTTTCTATGACGACTAGGAATGAGGTGTGATTCACAACCGGAATGAGACACTCTTTCTTTCCAACTTTCTGTCTCTCGCAATTGAGAGAGATGGAGATAGGGAAAGAGAGAATGTGGCCTATCTAGCTCATCTATACAAGTGCATGACCTTATCGCATGTGATCATAGCATCATAGTTTATCATTATCGCGGGATGATGATAGAGTGATATCAGATAATCAGTCTCACTTACGATCAGCAGCAGTGATGCCTTTTTCGTTCTCTCTCCCGACATCTCCCCCTTTCTTCTCTCTCTTTCTCTCTCTCTCTCTCTCTCTCTCTCTCTCTCTTTCTCTCTCTTCTCTCTCTCTCTATCTATCTATCTATCTCTCTTCCTTCAATATGTGATTCGATCGCCAGCTATCAGATGGTATCTAATCACGTGTGCGTGTGTGTTTGTGGAAAACATCGGATTCGCATTGCATGCTCGTTTTGTACTTCTCGCCTTTTCTCATCCTGTCCTCTATGCGAATACGCACCGCACATTCTAATGAGTCATGTAGTTCTAGTTGTTGTTGTGTATGATTTCTCCTCCCCTCTCCTCCTTCCTCCTTTCCTCCTTTCCTCCTCCTGCACTCCACTCGGACCCTTTCAATTAACTCGCCCGCCCTGTCGCCGCCGCCGTTCTTTACGACAAGACATTCTTCCACATTCCCCATTCCAATTTCATGGCTTCATCTTAATTAGATGCGGCGGCGTGCGTATGATTGAACTCTTTCTTCCTCCACTTCTTTTGTGTCCTTTTGTGTGTGCGTGTGCCTCTAGGTGTTTGAGTGTGTGTGTCTAGGGTCCAATGGGTGCAGTCAGAATGGAGCAGCGGAGCAGAGCCCTCACTCGTGCATAGTGCATTTTACGGGATCGTTTCCTCTCCCATTTCCCCTCCCCTCCTTTTCCGGTCCAGAGACACTCTCCCGTGTAGGAAGGCCTGAACTTGCGTGTTGACACAAACAACATTGTGTCGCTTCGCTTTGACGCGAAAAGTTGGAGTGTTTTCCTATTGCACTCTCCTCTCCTTTGAGGCGGCACAACAAAAGTCTATAGAGATTTATGCATGTGTGTGTTTACGTCTATGTCAGTGCAGTGCTTTCTAGGCTTTCTGTGAAGAAAGGAAATGACTACTGTCTATTTTGATATCGCATATCTGCACTTCCGGTCGCGGCAGTCTCCTTGTTATGAGCTCACTCACTATCCTTCATCCATCCATCTGCACTGTAGAGATGAAGAGAAATCCCCCTTTATATGGAGTGGCCACTTTTCTATCTGTCCTCTTCTTCCGTTACAGTCTACTGCTATGTACCATCGGTTTCCCTAGACTAGAGCATTATAGGTGGTAATTGCAGTAGAGCAATTGAAAGGTATCGTAATCCACTTATAGAGAGTGATAGTGATTCACGTCCGCTCTCTGACTCCTCCATATTCTCGTCAGCGAGTGTTCCATTGCCTCTCTAGAGACCTCATTACCGGGTGTTCGGCGCGGGTCCCGACGCGATTAGCCTGCGTGTGTTTCAGCCGGCCGCCACCCTGTTCCGCCTTCTCGACTACCTTCTACTGGGCGAGTCCGCCGACGACGAGGTGCCGCCGCAGCGTCGACGTCATCTCAGACACCACCACAACCACAGGGTCAGTCTCGCCCCCTTATCTCCCCTGTTTCCCCCCCCCCCCACTTTACGAGTCTGCGTGGGTGCACCCGTCCTCCCAACGTCGGGCCGCCCGGGCTATCTATAGGTGTCGCTATGGTGCTTTGATTTCTCTGCCTGTCGTGTTCGCAAGTAGTAATGGATTGGCGTGTGTGTGAAGTGATAGGGACAGTAGGGGCGGGGAACCTGTTGGACGCCCGTGTGCCATTGCGCGTGCGCCCCCACCGGCCAGCCGATACCACCACTGCCCCTTTCCATTCACTTTCCATCAACCCCTCTGTTAATCGATCAGTAGCTACCCGCAAACCGTACAGCTGTGTACTTGTGCGTGTGTTTATGGCGGCGCGTACGTTGATATGGGCGCGATTTGCGAGTGGAATGAGCGGCGGCACACACACACGTGCTCTCTTATCTCACTCGCTCACTCACTCACTCACTCACTCCGCCACATGTTGTGTGTTTGCGTCGCGCCCGCCGGTCAAAACAGTTCGATAATGAGAGAGCTTGTTCATTATGTGTTTTGTTGTGATGAAACGTGTTTCAGATGGGTTCGTGTCTATGTAAGGAGAGGCGTCGAGGGGAGTCAGAAGCGTACGAGGCCGCGTCGCCGTCGTCGTCTTCCCGACACGCCGGCTCCCGCTCGCGACGACACAGGCACGCGCTCTCTCTCTCTCTTTACACTAGTTGTTGTGTTGCCGCATTGTTTGTCACGAGTTGCATTGACTGATCGACTTTACATTCTCAATCGCTGTGGTTCGCTCTCACTCACTCTCTCGCTCTCGATCACCCAAAGATTTGCATTCTAATCGTCCACGTGTGGCAATCATACCTATTTATTGTGTGCTACTTTGTCGAAGTAGCGGCACAATAGAATGGTGGAAATCTACCTGTCTCGGTGTTTCCTGCAACTACGCGACTTTTACAGGACACAAGCGGGCAGTTCAAGCACCGGGGACGTTACAGGTGAGCGTGTATTATTGTTAATGTTTTTTTCTTTTTTCTAAACGACCTTTCGCTCAATGATAACACAATGCATCTGTGCAACTTTCACTCGACACTTGCACTGAATTACACAATCGAAGCATCGAATTACACAATTGAACTCGATAAGGCACATCACCGGTGATTCAGGCGACTTGACACTGTCTTCGGCGAACGTGGGACAGGATGTTCGCGACTTGATCAAGCAGACTCTGCAGGTCATCCGGTCGCTCGTCAACAAGTGAGTCATCCCCTTCCTTTGTACTGCTTGCACTTGTCGCGTGCTCCCCTCATCTCATCTTTCCGCGACGCGCGCTCGCCGCCATAAAACGAAATGAATGTGTGTTGTTGCTACGTTGTGCTCTCATCTCTTTTTACGATATGTGAAAAGTACAGGTGAACCTTTTGCAGTGACCAAGAACCGCCGTCGTCGCTGCTCAAGCTGAACATGATCGCCGACAAAGAGAAGGTGTGTGGCATGGTTTGCAGTGAAGCTTTTCTTGTGCAGCAGAAGCGGCGTGCGTGACTAACGCAGTGCTTGCAGGGCTGGCTGTTGGTGGTGCGGTCTCTGATCGAGACAGTGCCCGACGACGACTCGCTCGGACCCGCCGTCATCACACTGTTCCTCGACGAGAGCCCTCTGCCCACAAGGGTCAGTCGCATTTCGAGATGAAAAGCATTCTGGTTGTCACGAGTATTGAATAGGGTCACTTTTGTTGTTGGTAGAAGTTGGCGTGATTGCACGATGTTAGAACAAAAGTGACATCAAATGTTTTTGTTCAGGAAGCAGTGGGTCGTCTGCTGTTCAGTCTGGGTCTGTCGGAGGCGGCGTCGCAGAAGCAGTCCAAGTGCTGGCACAGGAACGTGTGCATCGTGCTGGGCAGCCTAGCGGAGAAGCTGGCGGGGGCCAGCAGCGTCGCCATGTGCACGCCCGCCATACTCAACTACCTCATACACAACCTAGTCAGTATCACCTTTTCACTTAACAAGAGCATATGACAACTGTTGGCATTCATTTAGTTTGCGGAGTTTTTGAAAAAAATGATGTTGTTCAGCGCACGTCTCCGGCCCGGCAGGTGATTCTGTTCTCTCTGATTGCTCTGGAGAAGCTGGCGCAGACGAGCGAGAACCGGGCCGCCATATGCAAGGCGTTCGAGGCCGCTGACACACACCCACTCATCGTGAGCTACTTTTCGTATTTTAGTCTGAAGTTTTCCTGTTTTTCTATGATAATACATTTATAGTAAGAGGCATTTGTAGCTCTCTTTCTCTTTACGTTTAGCAATCGCCCGTTAGATATTCGATAATTGGATTACGGCTCACTTGAAGGACAGTTGTTGATAGAAGTTGACGTGATTGCATGATGTCAGAACTGAAGTGACATCAACTGTGTTTCTACCTGATCAGGTGTACGAAAACATTCTTTTCAGTTGTTGGAGGCATGGCTGGGCGACTCGTCGTTGAAGAACGATTCCACAGCACAGCAAGTCGCCTTCTGCGCCCAGTGGTCACTCGACAACATATGTGAGTATTGATTGATTGATTGATTGATTGATTGATTGATTGATTGATGAATTGATTGGCATAAACGTGTTGCAGTCGTGGTGCCGACGCGTGACTACTCGTACCAGCACACTGACGTGACAGGCATCCGCGCAATGCTCAACCACGAGGACGTCAGCGAGTACCTCAAGATCGGACCCGACGGACTCGAGGTGAGTCATACATTTCAATCAATACTGTCTTTTGATGCTACTAGTTCTAGATTCTTAGTCTAATCATTACAGGCCCGTTGTGACGTGTCGTCGTTCGAGTCTGTGCGCTGCACATTCGAAGCGACGGAAGGAGTGTGGTTCTACGAGGCTACCGTACTCACACCCGGTGTCATGCAGATCGGATTCGCCACCAAAAGAAGCCGCTTCCTCAACCATGTGAGTGCTTTGTGTTTTGATTCCTTGTGTGTTATGGTGGCGTGTTGCAGGAGGGCTACGGCATCGGAGACGACGACTCGTCGGTGGCGTACGACGGATGCCGGCAGTTGGTGTGGCACAACGCGGTCAGCAGGAAGCACGAACACGTGCCATGGAAGCCAGGTGAGAGATGAGGGAGAGAGAGAGAGAGAGGGAGGGAGAGGGAGAGAGAGAACATGAGCCGGTTCAGGAGATGTGGTGGGTTGCCTGCTGGATCTGGTATCGCACAAGGTGATGTTCTACCTCAACGGAGTTCCACTCGACACGCCACACACCCAGTTCCTCGGTGAGTCCCTTTCATTATGATTGATTGATTGGCTGATTGTGATTGTTTTGTTTCAGCTCGTCGCTCGTCGACTGACGGCATCTTCGCTGCCGCCTCGTTCATGTCCTTCCAACAGTGCCGCTTCAACTTTGGCCATATCCCCTTCCGCTTCCCGCCCCGAGAAATTCGATACACGTTAGTCGTATTAGTAGTTTCTTCGACATTATTGTTTGACGTGATTGCAGTGCGTTCAATGACATGGCGGAGCCTCTGACGGAGGAGCAGCGCACCATCCTGCCACGGCGACGACGCCTCGAGATGCTGCAGAGGGAGACGATTCCCGACGACCACTGCACCATCTGCTACGCCAACCCCGCCGACACGCAACTCGAGCCGTGTATGCACAGGTGAGTCACTACTTGCCTCACCTGTCACTTGATCGATCGTGTTGCAGTGGTTTCTGTGAGACGTGCTCGCAGCAGATGGAGCAGTGTCCGATGTGTCGTGTCCGGATCGAGGTGCGCAGTCGCGTGTCTGCCCGCTCGAAGGCGTCGGTCGTCTCGCAGCACGCATCCAGTCTGCACACGCAGGTCTAGTCTCCCCCCATCGGAGACACCCCCCACACACGCCGAGTGGGCTGTACCAGTGATATCTGCACGGGTAGCTACCGCAGAGTCCCTCCCCCCGTATCCCCCCCTATCTCCCTACCTAGTCAACCACTGATATCAAGTTACGGTCGAGTAAAATGTGTAATGTAGCTATATATATTTGCATATTGTTGGTGTGGTTGTGTATCATACAAGAGTGTGTAAGCCCCGCGAAACGTGTGACGTTCTTTCACTATGTGTCTATGTTTGTATGTTGTCGAAATGAGAAGAAGAACCCTGTGAATAGTGTGTTGTGTACAGTGATAAATGTTTATATTGTGTATCTTATTTTGAGGGAGAGAGTGAGTGATATGGGTTCGTCGCCCCTGGCCATTTCTGCTATGAGGGAGAGAGAGAGTGTAAGGGATTCTGGAATTGTAGATGCCTCGCACGTACGAGGAAGAATGCGAGTTCATCGAGCGCATGTCTCCCGTCAAGTTCAGAATCAAGAAGGGATTCGTTCCCGATATGAATGTGAGTTGGTCTTTGCTCGATTTACATGTTGCATTGTTGTATTCGTACAGGTAGAGGGTCGTTTCTACGTGAATACGGGGCTGGAGAAGCTCATGTTCGACGAGCTGAAGCTGTCCTGCGACAATGCTGGTGAGGAATTGACATACGTATTATTGTTCAAATAATTACTATTGTCTTATAACTAAAGTAATGTTTGATAGATCGTCTTATCTATTGATTGATTCCAGCGCACGGTGGTTTCCTGCCTGCCGTCCGCCAGATCGCGAACGTGGCTGCCCTGCCCGGAATCATCGGACCGTCGATCGGACTGCCCGACATCCACTCGGGATACGGGTTCAGGTGAGCGGAAAGAGGCGACGGTATTTTATTCGCATTCGATTCCGTTCAGTATCGGCAACATTGCGGCGTTCGACACACAGAATCCTGATGCTGTCGTGTCTCCGGGTGAGTAGCCCCTCCCCCCCCCCCCCCGCTCTCTCCCTCTCTCCCTCTCCCTCTCTCTCTTCTCTAATCTCCAACCTCATTCTCTTCCAGGTGGTGTGGGCTTTGACATCAACTGCGGAGTGCGTCTCATCCGCACGAATCTCACCGAAAAGGACGTCCTTCCTGTGAAGGAACAGCTCACACAGGTATAATAGGCTCGCACTTAGCTCAGGATTTTTCGTTGAAAACATTATCGTGGATTTTGACACTACAGTATACAAAACGAAATGAACTGCATATTGTTTTTGCCGTTCATATCTTTACTCATCAGATACTCTCACATGACCACGTGGCGTAGTGGTAACGCTCTTGCTTAGGAAGCATATGTCCGCGGGTTCGATCTTGGGTACCCACGCAATATTTTGTCAAGTTGAAAACATCATCGAAAAGGTTCTCATCGTTGTCTAACCACCCTAATGTCTCTCGTGAAAAGAGTAGAACTCATTTGCGGGCCTACTATACGGTATACTAGAGATACAAGTAGCTGATGATGTCTGCAGAGTTTGTTCGACCACATTCCGGTGGGTGTCGGCTCGCGCGGAGTCATCCCCGTATCGGCCAAGGACCTGGTCGAGTGAGTCGTCTTCTTTTCCTCCATCTCTCCCTCCTTCTTCCTTTGCTCTCTCTCTCTCTCTCTCTCTCTCTCTCTCTCTCTCTCTCTCTCTCCAACCTCCTCTCCAGGTGTCTGGAGATGGGCATGGACTGGACGCTTCGTGAGGGCTATTCGTGGGCAGAGGACAAGGAGCACTGCGAGGAGTACGGTAGAATGCTGCAGGTGGAATAGCTCTAATCCCGTTCCCGGCATTCATGAGACATTGCAGGCGGACGCGTCGAAGGTGTCTACGCGGGCGCAGAAGCGCGGTCTGCCGCAGCTCGGAACCCTCGGGGCAGGCAATCACTACGCAGAGGTACAGGTGGTGGACGAGGTATACGACGCACACGCGGCAGCCAAGATGGGCATAGACGAGATCGGTGGGTGGGAGGGAGAGAGGGGAGAAGAGAGAGAGAGAGAGAGAGAGAGAGACGATTCTGTCCCTTGCAGGCCAGGTGGTGGTGATGCTGCACTGCGGCAGTCGCGGTCTCGGCCACCAGGTGAGACTCGTCGCTATCGATCGATATCGATTGCTTTCCAGGTAGCCACGGATGCCCTGGTGGAGATGGAGAAGGCTATGGCGAGGGACAATATCGTGGTGAACGACCGACAGCTCGCGTGCGCTAGAATCACCAGTCAGGAAGGTGGGAGAGAGAGAGAGAGAGAGAGAGAGAGAGAGAGAGAGAGGGGGGGAGGGAGAGTATTGGATCATTTGCAGGCCAGGACTACCTGAAGGGCATGTCGGCGGCGGCCAACTTTGCGTGGGTGAACCGCTCCTGTATGACCTACTGTGTGCGACAGGTGAGCAGTGATTATCGACTATTGTAATTGTGAATTGTGTTTCAGGCGTTCTCTCGTGTGTTCAACATGTCGGCGGACGACCTCGACATGCAGGTCATCTACGACCTCAGCCACAATGTGGGGAGGGAGAGAGAGAATGGAAAGAGAGAGGGGGGGAGAGAGAGCGAGAGAGAGAGAAAGAGAGAGAGAGAGTTGTAGGTGGCGAAGATGGAGGAGCACCTGATCGACGGCCGTCCCCGTCAGCTGTGTGTTCACAGGAAGGGCGCGACTCGTGCCTTCCCCGCACACCACCCACTCATCCCACTCGACTATCAGCTCACGGGTGAGAGGGGGAGGAAGAAGTGGAGCTGGAAGAATGCTAGAAAATATATGGCCGTGTACGTGATGATGATGACTGATGATGTAGTGAAGGAAAGTAGAAGAGATCTATGGGCAATGTGTGGTGGTCAGGCCAGCCGGTGCTGATCGGAGGCAGTATGGGAACGTGCAGCTACGTACTCACTGGAACAGAACAGGGCATGGTGGAGACGTACGGAACGACGTGCCATGGAGCGGTGAGGGGGGAGAGAGATGGGAAAGAGAGAGCGGGAGAGAGAGAGAGGAGAGAGAGAGAGGAGAGAGAGAGGGAGAGGAGAGGAGAGAGAGGAGTGTATTCTCTAGGGTCGCGCCCTGTCTCGTGCCAAGTCCCGTCGGCAAATCGGCTACGAGCAGGTTCTCGAGAATCTCAAGGAAAAGGGTATCTCGATTCGCATCGCATCGCCCAAGCTCATTATGGAGGAGGTGAGTCTCTCTCTCTCTCTCTCTCTCTCTCTCTCTCTCTCTCTCTCTTCTCACGGCTCCCTCCGCAGGCTCCCGAGTCGTACAAGGACGTGACAGACGTGGTGAACACGTGTGACTCTGCCGGCATCTCCAAGAAGGCCGTCAAGCTGCGTCCGATTGCAGTCATCAAGGGATGACGAGACTGTGTGTCCACTGCCTTTCTTCACTAACCCAACCATCTCCCATATCTGTTAACTTGAGTACCACCTTCTGTCGACCAGTCATGTCATGATTCACCCCTGCTCCATTCCCATATAGGAAGATTGGATTCCACGAGCCTTCCCTGTGTTCCCAGTGCTTTACACTGTCTCTTTGTTATGTTGTCGTTGTTACGATTGATTTTGTTGTCGAGTCGAGTATGTGTTTATGGAATAAATTTTATGGGTAGATGATGTTTTGGGATATCCTCACGAAGATCGGATTGGGTCGACGAGACAAGATAGCCGAGGGGAGGGTGGTCGGAGTGTTCTCGGGAAGACTGTGGTGAGGGAGTGCAGTCGAGGCGAGTCTCATGTGAGCGGACTAACTACTACTTTCAGTTCCTATATCTGAGGAAATATAATTACATCCAGATCCTCCAAGGAGTTATGGGACAACGATTCGTTGGAAATGGATAACATACTTCCGTTCTATATCCGTTCTATATATGAGTTTTCACAAAGATAAATAATTTATAGTAAAAATGTCAATAAAGACGCGACTCGCATTCGACTCTGACCGATGATCACATTATGTGTATGTGTCGAAAAGGAGACAACAAAAAAGAAGGAGAGATGGACAAGGCAACCGTAGAGAACAACAAGGGAGCAGAGTGTGTGCAGATCGAGAGAGCAGCAGCGGGGGTGGGAGAGGCGGTGCGTGCGGAGGCGGGGCTAGTGGACGACGGCGAACACGTTGACGACGGCGAGGATGTGCTTGTTCTCCCAGCGGTGGGTGGTGGAGAAGTCGCGGTCCTTGTCCCAGAAAGCCACGTGCGAGACGGTCAGGCCAGTGCCCAGGTTCGTCTGCATCAGGGCGCACGTCACTGAAAGAAAGAGTGTACATCTCTCCTCCTCGCACCACTAGCCCTCCACTCACCAATGTACTTGTATGCCTTGCCGAGCTTGACTAGCTGTGCGGTGACCTGCTCGACCACCTGCTGGTTCCACGAAGTCGCCTCCGAGAACTCGTAGCGACGGTTGAAGCCAATCACGTTATCCAACACCTGCATACAGCACATTGAACACGGCCAAGTAGTAGAAGAGGAGAAGGGAAGAGAAGGAAAACAGATGGATAAGGGGACAACTCACATCCTTGCAGATAGCGTTGATCTCATCGCGGGTCGGCGGCTGGCTCGCGTTCTCCATACCGTAACCACCTGACTGGAACGCACACAAATAAATCGATAAGCAATCAAAACAACAACAATAAAGATATCGCACCGTTCAATAACGGATAAACAATGGAACCGAGAAGATATAATCGACAATAAATATTTTATAATACCATTTACAAACATGCATGCACACCACAATAATGATACAATCTAACAGCGCACCAATTAGGAACATAGGAATGAATGGACTAGAATACAGGTAGAGCAATCTCCCTAGGATACTCATGCATAATATGGCTCTTGATCTACTCTCATCTCCCTTCCCTTATGCCTCGGGCTCAAAATGAGCATGGGTGAGGAGACCGGAGAGGACGGTCGCCAACTGAGGAGTGCCAGAGCAAAGCACCTGTAACAAATGCAAACCATTGTCCGAAGTCGCGAACAGAGCAAATTGATAAAACAGATATAACGCACCTTCCTGCTCATGACATCAAATGCAGCTCCAGTGGGGTCGATGAGGCACCCTCCTGCCTCAGAAACCACCACAGCCGCCGCCGCAACGTCCCAACTGTGGATACCGTACTCCACGTAGGCATCGACGGCGCCTGCAGGAGAGAGGGATAGAGAAGAGAAGAGGGAGGGGAAAGAGAGGGAGAAAGGGAGATGAAGAGAGAGAGAGAGGGGGGTGGAGAAAGAGAGAGGGAGAGAAGAGAGAGATAGGCAGAAGGGGGAGATCACTAACCCTGTGCTACCATCATCATGTTGATGGCCGCCGAACCAAACGAGCGGTGGCTGAAAAAACGCAAATCATTATCTCCTCCACTTTCCTTTCTGTCTGGTGATCTGGTCTCGCCTACGGCTACCCCTCCTCCTTCTACCCCTCCTCTTCCCCTTCCCTCACCCGTGCGCGTTTCCCTCGACCATGATGGCGTGATAGCTGTCCTGGTACGACTTGAGCATCTCCCCGTGCCGGATCGAACCCAGCTGTGTGATCACCACCGACTCACTCACACCTGCCACCACTACCATTAGAACAAGAAGACCACACCAGCAATGCCCCGCCCCTCATCCAGTCAGTCAGTCAGTCAGTCAGTCACAGTCAGTCAACCCTCTCGCATCAGCCCTCGTTCACAGAAAAGGGAGAACTAAAGGGAAGGAGGAGAGCGACCCACCCTCTGACTCCCTCGGCCACCTGGCGCTTGTAGTTGTCGGTGACCATGTCCATCCACTGCGGGCCCACGTCCCGCAGGTTGTGGATGCCCAGAGATTGGCAGATCAGGGCGCGGCTCATCTCTGCAGGCCACACATCTCTCACTCCCACATACATGCACACTCACACCGAGGCATAACAAAACAGTGTGATAGTGATGAGCAAATCCAGCAAACTCAATGATAGAGTAGGCCAAACCAGAAGAACAAGAGACAGGAAGAAGCGACTCACACCCACTTCCCAACTACACCCTGCCTAATCTGGCTATTCGACTAGAGAGGCGGAGAGGGACGGGGGAAACCTTCTGACCACGTACCGGTGGTCTTGCTGGCGTGGATGGGGAATCCGTTCTTGAACGCGCCGCCGCCCGTCTGCGCGTGGAACAGCTCCCGCGTGATCGGGTTGTACACAATCCCTGCAATCCGCTCATTCCTGCGCATCATATCAAAATCAACCGCAACCCTTTACGAAGCTCAATCAATTAATTATCGATATGTATTAAATCAATCAATCAATCAACCAACCAGCGCGAAGCTGCCTGTTGATGGTGAGTCCGACGCAAATCGCAATGAGCGGGATGCTAAAAGCAAGGACTCGTTACTTGGCAACACAGAGTGCGAGTGGTCCCCATAGTTTCATTACATTTCACATTTAACCTCGCCTTCTTAACATTCAAAACACGAAACACGTACCGGTGGACAAAGTTGGTGGTGCCGTCGATGGGGTCGATGATCCATGTGGGGGCGTCGGTGTACTCGATCTTGGCCCCGCCAGCCACACTCTCCTCCCCGATGAACTTGTGCGTGGGGAACGCGGCAGACAGACCCTCGATCAGAAGACGCTCCACTGCCTGAACACACGTGATTCCACATAGAAGGAAGAGACAACGGCACCTGGTCCGTCTCGGTGACCAGATCCGTGTTCGAGGCCTTGGTCTGCACCACAGACGACGGCTGATCGAACGCGTCACGAACCAACTGAAATGACACTACTTTATTGTCACAGGGTCACAGCAGTATATGTAATGTTACATTAAATAATAAAATACAGCCCATCACAACACAAAGCTCACTCACTCTGCCGGCCTGCTTGACCAGCTCGAGGGCAGTGTCGACAAAGAGTTGCTCGTCGGGGTGCACTGGGGAGAACGGCATCTACAATGTTTATCATAAACAACAAACAAACAACAACAATAACACGAGAACACAACAACGGCACGCATCTCACCACGCGGACGAGTGATAACGACGGATAGTCAAACTAGCAAAACAAATGAGCGGCAGTGTGATGAGCATACTTGGGAAGAAGGAAGGAAGAGTGGGGTGATAATGCAGACAGACAGACAGAGAGTGGGAGAGACGGCGGGGGGCGGATGCATGCGGGCGGGCGGCATCGCAGCGAGCGGCCTGCCGTCACTGCAGTATACAAGTATCGATCGCGGCAGCTCGCAATCAGAGCACCAACTCTCACCCGCCCCGCCCCACCCTCGCAACGCCCCCCATCCCACACCAGTCCACTGATCAGCGCGGCCCGTATCACACTGATAACAACTACATTATTGTATAACATTATTGCTTATTCAAATATGTTGCACGAACTGACGACATTTTATGGAATAGAAACGCCAACATGGCTTCCTAGCTCTGGCATACGAGCAAAGGTCCCATAATGCCGATTTACGACTCATTAGGCGGCATAAGCAACGCGCGAATGAATCGATTTGGAGCGAGTTTCGCTAGGTGCTCTCAAAATTCGAGTAAATAAAATAAAGTTCAAAACATAACCAATACAATCTACAGTTGAGAAGTGATAGGGCATGGTACCTGCTAGCTGAATAGATGGAAGTCGACTCCCTCGGTCCATGCCTTGGCAGCAATGAGTCGCTCCAGCTCGCCACCCGTCATATCCAATTTCACACACACCACCACGGGAGGACGCGCACACCTCAAACATAAACATGTGCACTCCTAAACATGGTCGGTGTGGACTATAGATAAAAGTGAAATTATGAAACGAATTCACGTACTCTACGTGTTGTATGGGTACGGTGTGGGTGACGCGGCGGGCGACGTCGTCGTAGAGCTCCATCTTCCCCCGACGCACCTTCTTCTCGTCGACGTCCAGCAACGCACGCACACGCGACTGATTCGCAGAGGATAGACTCCTGATAGATGGAGGATGTGATAGAGTATCTAGGTGGAGCTCACTTGAAGAATCGCTTGCCCTGTTTGCCGGCGCTCCACACATCGAACTGGCCTTCGACAGAGGCGAGCACCGTGTTCTGCAGGCGCGCCATTCGCATGTCCCAGATTGTCGACTCATGCACCGAGAACGTAGCGCAGCCGGTGTGGTAGCGGTACATCACCACAGGAGACCACACCTGAACAGGGTATTGCGTGTGCAAGCAGAAAAATCGCCAAAGTCAATCACAGAGAAACCAAAAAAGAGGAAAACATACCTTTGCTAAAGAAGCTCCTTTATCAAGAGCGTCGTAGAAGAAGTGCAGGTCCTCCGGGTAGCCATTCTTCTCCTCGTGAAACCCGCCCACCTAGACAGAATCGTGCTACAATGTCTTCAATGCTAGGTTACCTCGTCGAATAATTGCCTGGAAATGAACCATGTGGGTGCGATGAGCGTGGGTCCGTGGGAGGTGAACACCTGAACTCCCAGCAGCTCATTTGGCAATTCGTTCGCCCAGCGAGTAAAGCGAGTCGTAGAGTCGACGGGGGATCTGGAGAGAGGATACTAGTCTAGATACCTTCAATACAGGATAGTTCTCCAATAGTTGAAGAGAACTTAAGTTACCTGGTAAACTGCGATCCCACGAGCACTAGAGGATTTTTTTCGAAGAGAGAGGAGGCTAGGGTGAACTGCTTCGTGAGCCTGTCGGGTGAAGACTCATCGTCTGCGTCGTTGAAGCACAGGAAGCGACCCGATCCCAGTCGACATGCCTTGTTCTTGCCCAAGCCAACACCTTCAAAATTGGAATTTTGAAAATTAAAAATGATCACATCTATTCTGACCTCCAGACTCTTCCCCTTTGGCGGAAACGAAACCAATGCAGCGGTCACGGAAGCGGATAGAATATTCCAGAATAACAGACTCCGTCAGACCGCCGTCGTCACTTCCGTCATTGTAGATGCACACCTGATAAAACATAAACCACAAGTTAATTTGATTAGTTCAATTGGCGATATTTTCGACTTACTTCCCATGATCCTGTGAAATCTTGCAGTAGCAAAGAGTCCAGAGTTTTCGCAAGAAAGTTTCCCCCATTTTTCACAGGGATCACAACAGACTGAAACATATTGTTGCATATATCTGATCGAATCAACTTACTATATCCATGACAACTCCGGGGCAGAAACAGAACGTTTTTACTACTCCTTTGAATGTGGTAACTTTGGAATGAAGAAACAGCTGTTTCCGCTAAAATTCAAACTTGAAAGTATGGTCCCGAAACGATTAGATTGCTATATCATAAGCTCCGCCCCTTGAACATTTCATTATTTTATTTTATTTTTAGTGTAATTTGGGGATTTCATACGTTTTTATGTGATAAAACGTTTAAAATACCGTGGATTCGACTAATGCTGAACTGTTAAACGGTCTGAAACGATTAGCACATGGCTTCACCTACTCTACATAGTTGAAAATCGATTATGATTATTTAATCATCCATGTATATCCTGTTCATTTTTATGCAAGATTCCTTCCTAAGACAAGTGAACGGTAAACATTTGCGTAGACTAATTCAATGATCATGACTGTTCATAGGATTAAAGGGTTTGTACTTTTTGCCTGCTTAAATCTGTTCGACAAACTGTGTACGGCCATGAAAATCGCTGAGATAGGTGTTCGTTTGGGCTGGCCTCGCCTTTCCCTTACTTCGACACGCAAGTGGTTTGTTGGCCCGGTAACTCAGATCGCGCGCCGGTGACCCCGGTAGCCGGTGGCGGTAGCGCGTACCCGCTGGCCTTGAGCGTCGATCAGCGCTCACTGTCCTTATGCTATGAAGTATGTGTTCCAAACTACCTTCTGTGACACATATACTCATGGAAAAGAACTGTCTTTTTGTTAAAACTGGCAATTGTTGCTTTACTAAGTGATAGCAAACGATACTTACCAAATTGTTTTGGTTAGTTCGTTTTTTCTCTTCTGTACGAGTACACGTCGTATAGTTACACAGTGAAATATGCATATTTCTATTCCTCATTGAATCGCAATCCACTAATCTCGTCTAGCAGTGCAATCGTGCATACATTGACCGGCGTTCTCGTATAATTCGTGCGTATTGATTTCTGATTTTGTTATACTTTCGTTTATTGCTGAATTGTCGTACATTGTCAGGAGGGGCTCGCTTGCTTGATTGAGCCACTGAACGGGTATCCCTGTTGGCTCGGTCGGCCATAATGAGCGTCTCCGCTTATGACCACGACCATGGCTATCTGCCGTCGTCAGCGGCCGCTTCCTCTGCTCCCAGGCCTGCGAACAACGGTGAGTTTCTCTTTTACATGTGTGAATGTAAGAATGTTTGAGGGATGGCCGGTGGTGTGGTGCGCGCTCAGCCGGCGTACATGCCAGTGACTCAGCCCATCTCTCAGCCTGTTCAGTCCCACCATCAACAACACCACTACACACAACGTGAGAACATTCGTGATTCTTTATTGAATATGATAGTTTATTGAATTGAATATGATTGTTTATTCATTGTTCATCTCTGAGCTTTTCCCCACGATGTTTTTCGAAATGTATTGAATTCATAATGTACTCATTGGTTTAGCGGTATCGCAGCAGTCGAACTACATGCAACCTGTACAAATGGGTTACGCAGGCGGAATGTATGGAGGCGGACAGCAATACGGGTAGGTGTATACGTTTTTGCTAACACTATTTATAATAATAATTGCAATCATCCTGTATTAGGTATGCGCACTCCATGCCGTACGGTTCGCAGCAGGCCTCATCGAACAGTCTGATGCTCAATGTGCCCGTCCGCGAACCCACCCCGCCGCCGCCTGTTGTTGTGAGTGTTATGTGTTTCATGTTATATATCTGATTATAGCATGAATGTTCCCACTGCCACTAGAACTTGATTGACGTACTTAATTTTGCAGCAGCAGGTGAAGGTGGAGGCGCCTCCGCCCGCTGCCGCCGAGCAGGCGCCTGAAGAAGAGGACGGAGAGATTGACATCCAGGTACAGACTTCGTCACCACGGGGCTACTTATCGCCATGCGCTATGTGCAGATTCGAAACGTTGTGTGCAACTATACGCTGCCTCTACACATTGACCTGCGGAAGCTCGCCCTTCACTGCAACAACGTCACCTTCGATAGGGGACGTGGAGTGAGTTATATAAACTTCTTTGTGTGTCATGCATGTGATTGAATGGGTTTGTTTAGGTGTTGCTGAAGCAGAAGCGCAACCCCAACTGCTACGTGAAGATTTACTCTTCGGGAAAGGTGTATATTGTTGGCTGCAGGAGGTGAGTGTTTATTTTCATTTATTTCATGTGTTGATTGGTGTTGTTCAGTGAGGCAGACTGCCGCATCGCCGCGCGTAGCATTGCCCGTTCTGTGCAGAAGGTGATGGACAAGTTGACCTCCGAGGTGCGCATCCGCAACTACCGCGTCTGCAACGTTCTCGCCACCTGTAAGATGCCATTCGGTATCAAGATAGAGGAGGTGAGTTCATATGATTTCGCTTTTCGAAAAGAATAGATCATGTGGCTGTTTCTTTTAGGTGGCGCAGAAGTACACGGACGCTCAGTACGAGCCCGAGTTGTCTGTGGGTCTGGTATGGCGAATGACGGATCCGAAGGCCACTCTCCGCATTCATACTACTGGATCCGTCACCGTCACTGGTGCACAATCTGAGGAGGATGTGATGCGTTCGATCGAGATCATCTACCCTATCGTGCGTGAGTTCCGCTGTGCGATGCGATCTCGCGAGCCGAAGAAGAGGAAGCGAGCCGCGCCGAGGTGAGTCGACGGACTGTGCACTGGTACATGGACATCTCACATGTATACTTGTAGGGCTCCTCCTGCGAAGCGCGCGTGTCCTGGTCCGTCTCGTCAGTCGGGTGTGGTGGGCAACCAGGTGTACTTCTCGGATGAGGATGAGGACATCTACGGAGAGGACATGCTCGACGACGACGAGATATAGATGTGTGTCCCTCCCCTCTATCTCCGTCTCTTCAGGCCAGTCTCCCAGCTCTTTCCCCTCCTCTTTCCCCTCCCCTCCCCTCCCATCTTCGGTAGATCTCCCACTCCTCCTGTCCACTGGATCCGTTTTCGGTCCCTAGTTCACTTTAGCCTCCGTTCCCTTCCCACCCTCCCCAACCGTCCCATTCTCAATATTATATTGACATAGACCTGGTTATTACATTGATCAATATTTAATTACCGCAGCTTTGTTCTTTCCTTCCTCTCTTTCGGAATCTGACGTATCGTGTTCGTGTATTGCTTGTCTCATTGTGCTTATGTTGTTGAGTGATTCATCTCTCTTTTTTGGCTAGGTGTGTACTGTCTCACGGTTCCACAACCTATCAGAGATTACACATATGTTGTATGCCACATTTGCCCTTGTAGAATTTTATTGAAAAAGAATTTTGTACAACCCTGTGTTTTGTTTTTTATAATTTTAAAGTGTTGTGATATCACGCTTGATTACTTTTTATTTATATTATTCGAGACGAAATTGGGAACGACTTATTTTGAATAGGATGGTAAGTAAGTACGTCCTCATCTATCTCGTCTATCCAGTGGGATGTAATATTCTCTCCCACGCTACAAATGCCGAATAGATCGATGAAAATGTGGCGACGTTGCACAGAAGAATTGCCAACTTTGCAGCTCAGCTGTTTTTCAATTCAGTTATCGTAGTTATGTTACTTAGTTCCATCTATTCTATTCCACCTGTTTGTTCACGTGACTCGTTTCAGTGTGCGCGATGGCGAGTCCGCGCACTCGGCGGGTGCTCAAAGACCTCCGACCACTCAACGAGAACAATGTGGGTCGCCCTTCTAATTACATGAGTTATGCTAATGTGTGATATCGTGTTTCAGTTTTGTTTCGAGTGTGGCGCAAACAACCCGCAGTGGGTGTCTGTGTCGTACGGGATATGGATCTGCCTCGAGTGCTCAGGACTCCATCGCGGACTCGGAGTACACCTCAGGTAGGCATCACACATCGATCGATACTTCAATATTTGGATACATTCAGAACGTTTTAGTTATCATGAATGTATTAATTGGTTAATTGATTGATTGATTGAATTTCCAGTTTTGTTCGTTCTGTGACCATGGACAAGTGGAAGGACATTGAACTGGCCAAGATGAAAGCGGGCGGCAACGAGAAGTTCCGCGACTTTCTCGAGTCGCAGCCCGACTTCAACCCCAACTGGTCCCTCCACGACAAGTACAACTCCAGGGCCGCCGCACTGTTCAGGGACAAGGTGGGTGATGCCGATCGATCGATTCAATCAATCGATTTTGTGCACCTTATGTATTGTATTGAAATCTATCAATCTATCAATCAATCGATCGTGTTTGAGGTGTCAACGGAGGCGGAGGGTAAGGAGTGGAGTGCGGCGACGTCTTCGGCCCGCAACTTCACTCCCACCCTGGGAGGAGGCGGGGGAGGAGGAGGAAGGGCGAGTGCGGGCTCGCGGCCCGGAGGCGGACAGCAGAGTGCGCTGGGGTGAGACAAGCAATCAATCAATCCATTCATTTGTTCATCCTCACGAGTTCAGCTCGTACTACGGTGGTAACACGTCTTCGTACAGTAACAGCGACTCGTACAGCAGCGGTGGTGGAGGCGGAGGCGGCGCATTCCAGTCGTCAGTTTTTTTTTTTAAATTGTATTATTATTTATAATTATATTGTTCATTTCAATTATTTTAATAATTTAGTGGCGGCGACAACCGGTACCAGGGTTTCGGCAACACGCCCGCCTCGAATGGGACGAGCGACGATGGCGATCTGATGGCAGGCGCGATGAGCTCGCTCACTATGGTGCGCCCTTTTTGGTATTCATGATTCATGTGCTGTTGTGTATTCAGTCTGTATCATTATGATAATCTAGTGATCTTTTCTGATTGATTCCCGTGCAGGGCTGGTCGATGCTGTCTCGCGGCGCTGCTCAGGCGGCCGCCGTCGCCAAGGACGTCGGCTACCAGGCCTCCCAGAAGGCCACCGAACTCACCGGAAACGTGCGTCGTGGTTTAAATTAGAGAAATCTTATTTGTGTTTGTTTAGATGTCGCAGAACAGCGGCGGTGTGCTGTCGGGTGTGGCTTCGCGGGCGACGGAGCTGGGCCAGAAGGGCTGGGGCGGTTTGAGCGGACTCGTCCAGTCCAGCTCCCTCCAGGGACTCTCCAACCTTCTACCCAAGACGTGCGTCCGAGTGTGTCTAGGCGTATGTATGTGTGTGATACTAACGGGAGTGGGTGTGCAGTGGCTACGAGGACTTTGGCGTGTCTTCTCCGACATCGCCTCACAGTGGACTGGGTGCGAGCGGGATGGGCAGGGGATACGCAGGGTGAATAGACAGACGAGACTGTGTGTGTGGTGCGCACCCGCATGCACTCTACTTGTGGTGTACGCCATCTGTATGCTGCAAGCTGCATGTCCACTGTTCATCGTGAGACTTTGTGATGCACATTCGCATGTGTCCTTCCCATGTGTTGGTTGAGTAGAAGAAGAGATATGCACACGTGCATCTCATTCACTTCCTTCATATACCCACGTCCTGATGCGTGTGTATGTTTTTCACATGTAATTGTGACAGTTTTGTCTTGATGTCCCTGTGGTTGGTTGTCCTAAATAGTTTTTGTATATTCATAATATATGTGTAATTTAGAACGTTCGGTGATGCGCCGCCGCAGTCGCAGCAACAGCCTCAACACGATGACTTCTTCTCACTCGGAGACGACGCGTCGCCCGTAGAACAACTCAAGAAGGCAGCGCCCAAGAAGAAGAAGGTGCGAGGTGTCCGGGGAATGGAAAAACACGCATTGTTTCTAGCCGACGTCGCGCAGTCCCGTTCCCGAGACGGCAGCGCCAGTAGAAGAGGAGTCGAGCACCATAGCACAGTTCGAAGCCGCCTTCAATAGACCCAAGGTGAGAGAGAGAGAGAGAGAGAGAGAGAGAGAGAGAGAGAGAGGAACGATGGAATGCCTGAATGCTGTCAGGCTGCCGCTTCTCCGAAGCCCAAGGCGGAGCCGTCCAAGAAGAAGGACTGGGACGACGACGCGTGGGATCTGCTCAACCAGTAGATGCAGACCTGTCCATCTTTCCTGTGATGTAATGCAGTATCGTTCCATTCTAGCTCTACTCTCTCTATCCCCACTCTTTCTGTGATGCACAATGCAGTATCCGTGTTCTAACTCGTCTCCTTTCTTCTTTCTCTCTGGTCGCTTTCGATAGCGATCCCCGTTTCCTACGATGTCCGCACAATCCGATTGCAATCGTCCAGCCATCGTCTCTCTCATCTGTGATTGTTCGTCTCCTGTTGCCCTGTCGATCAGTATAGGCTGCGATTCACACATCATCCCACTCTCTTTATCCGTAGTCGACGTGTGTTGCAATTAGAGTATCCAGTGCTCTTGTAGAATATAACGGTGACAAGGTTTCGCTATGTGTTGACACTATAAATCATTTCATACACGTGATGTTATCTGATTGCAGAAAGTGTCACAGCCAATCGAATTATAGTGACGAGATGTGTAAAGCCTTTATCGGATATCATTATGATGGAGGACAATAATAATAGAAATTAGGATGAGAGATTACGATTCCATTTTGTGACTAGATGAGAGATGATGTGGCAATACCTCCCTGTTACCCGTCGCAGCTTTGTTTGTATACATCCAATGTTAGGTTGATTGAAGTTTTTTCGTCGGGCGGTTTCGTCAAAACAAAGACATGAAAAGAAATTGGGGAGAGGATAGGGGGAAGGTCCCTTAGGTGTGCTTCAGAGGACGCTGGTCTGAGTGGGAGCGAAGGAGCGGGAGACGAACAGAGGCGCCCAGCGCATGCCACTGCGGAGGAACTCGCGGAACTCAGGGTTCAGGAAGGCGTACAGCAGAGGGTTTGTGATACACGAGATCATCATCATGCTGAAAAGAAGCGTCTCCCTCCCTCTCTATCTCTCTCTCCCTATCTCTCTCTCCCTATCTCTCTCTCCCTATCTCTTTTCCTCATGTTCTTGTGGTTTTTATTTAGAAGAGAAGCAGTGTGGATTGCGGAATTTCTTTCAGCGAATGATTAGCGAAACAAGAAGGAGAGCTTTTGCTCTTCCCGATCGTCATTTGCTATTGTTCTCTACTTCCTCTCGTAAATCTCTCTTCATAACTTCTATTATAAATATTGTGGGTCGACATGAAAGATGCATTGAGGAGATTATACTAAACTTTCCTGTGTTTCCGGTACGCATGATTTATATCGCGTTCTATCAACAAAAAACAGAGAAAGTGGTGAGAATACGAATGTGATGACAGACCGACTTACAAATGAGTGCAGAGGGATATGAGGTAGGAGAGGTCCTCTCCCCCGATTCGACTCCACTCATCCTCCGTGTGGAACTCGGTGAGAATGGCCAGCACATTGTGAGGGAGAGCCGTGAGACCGAAGATCACCACCTAGGTGCAGTTCAGTTAGAGAGAGAGAGAGAGAGAGAGAGAGAGAGAGAGAGAGAGACGGACCATGGATACGAGGATGACAGTGACGCGGCGGCGCTGGTTGAGCACACGGTTCTTCTGCTCGATGAGGTGAGTGAGCTGGAATGAGGGATGTGAAAGGAAATGAGAGAAGATAGGAGAGGAGGAGAAGTCGCCGTGAGCGCTGCGCTGTTCGAGAATAGGGTTAGGAGGGAGTGGTATCTAGTGCACACATTTTGAGTTAGAAGTTGTGCCGTGACACTGTAGTTGATCATGGGTGATGTAATAAAGTAGCAGTAGGAGCTGGGTGAAGTAAGATAGGTGTGTCTAATTCACGCTGTCGGCACACTGTGGGTGGTCTTGTTATGATGGTAGAGGTAGAAGTGTGCATGTGTGTGTCAGTCTATGCGGGACACACCAAACCCACTAAATCAGAGGGCGACGTTTGATGACGCAAGATGAATTGCAATCGCTGAAACTCGGCGTTAGAGAGATGAGAGGGAGGGAGAGGGAGGGAGAGGAGAGAGAGAGAGGGAGGGGGGAGGGAGAGAGGGAGAGGTTATTCACCTGGTCCTTGTGCTGTTGGGAGTCTCCTCCGGCGGTGGCTGCCACTACGTACAGTAGATTGGCCTGGTGAGTGATGGAGGTGAGTCGATTGGTGGCTCGCTTGCGGAGGAACGAGAACACCTGAAGGATGAAAGGGTGAGGGAGAAGGAGGATCAGGAGGAGTATTACCGCGTGGTAGCAGACGGTCATGATTCCGAATGGGATGACGAACTGTATGGCGAGTACGAGTAGTGTGTAGCTGCGCTTGCTGCTGTTATTCGGCCACGCCTCCGTGCAGAACTCGCCACAGATGCCTGCAGAGGACAACCACAATGTCCATACATCGAGTTGTGTGTTTCGGCGGGCTTTAGAGCCGACCAACAATCTCGCGCGTGTCGACTCTTTTTCTAGGAAGCACTTGAACCTTGGACAGCTCTCTATCTATGTTCCAAGTATAGACATATCATTTCCGAATGCTCTCATCTCGCATGTAAAAAGAACGGCAAGAACAATACAAGTGCACCATAATCTTTCAATTGAATTGTGGCAGGATATTGCATGAATGACAAAGGATGCGCGGGGAGAGAAAGGGGGGGGGGGGGGAGAAGGAGGGGGAGAGGAAGAGGGAGAGGTGGGAGAAGGAGGGGGAGATACTCACCTTCGTACGTCTTGATCTCCATGTGGTAGACGTAGGGAATGGTGGCCGCTATGGCGACTATCCACATCACTATCGTGATCCGGATGGCGCTCGCCTTTCGAAGAGGGCGACCTGCAGAATCTCTCTCTCTCTCTCTCTCTCTCTCTCTCTCTCTCTCTCTCTCTCATCCCTCTCTCTCCTTCTCTCTCTCTCTCTCTCTCTCTCTTTCTCCATCTCCCCCTCTCTCTCTCTCTCTCCCTCTCTCTCTCTCTCTCTCCCTCTCTCTCCCCCTCTCTCTACCTGGCGCGACGACCAGTCGGAAGTAGCGGTCGATTGCAATGGCGCAGAGTGAGAATGTGCCAATGAAAAGGCCGACAGCTTGAGTGGCTCCGACGATGCGACATAGAGCAGCGCCGAAGAACCTATAGGAGGAGGGTGGAGGAGGAGAAGGAGGAGAAGGAGGAGGAGGCGTATGAGAGGAGAAGGGCTCACCACTGCTTGAACATGGTCGTGACTGGAGTGAGTGGAATAGACAGGAGACATGTGATGACTCCAGAAATGGCGAGGTTCACAATGAATATGTTCTGGACAGACTGCAGGTTTCTCTGTCGACACGTCGCCAGAACCACCGACAGGTTGCCGAACAGCCCTTAAAAGGTATATTTCTTTCGGTTCGAAGCTTCTGTGTATTTAGACCTCTGTCTCTACCGTACTCTTTTGCCCTTTCTCTGTCATCTATTTTCTAGCGCTCTTTCGGACAGCGTCGCATAAACGGTCGTCTGTAGATGGTATGACTCACCTAGCACGAATACAATAGTGTACAGGGATGCGAATATGGACACAGTGAGTGGATGGTGAGAGGGGTCGGACCACTGCGATGTGTATGGCACGCAGTCAGACGACGCGAGCGCCAGCGCCGTCACGGAAGACGGTCTCGATGTCGTCGTCGGAAACGGCATCGCGCGATTCTGAAGAGGTCGTCAGTCGTCACAGCAGTAGTCACTACGAAACATACGCGTGATGATATTGAATGAAAGGCGCGGAATAGGAGGGGCGGTTGTGAGGAGGCTTACCAGTCCATTCACCGGCCGTACCAGACAGTCACAACAAAGACGAGAGGCGAGACAACTATCACATGAGAGTGTAAGCTCATTATACGAACGCTGGTGTGAATTATAGAGAATAGCAGAATAGAAAAGAGGGGATGAGAGGAGAAGTAGAAGTGCGCGCGCTCCAAAAACAAAGACAGCGGCGATCAAATGAATAGATGGCTGCTAGGGGGCACACGCGCGCTGCTCTCTCAACAGAAAGAGAGAGAGCTGAGAGGACGGGATTAGAAGTTGGAAGAACACGGGCTTCTCGAAGACCGAGATTGGAGGGACAGGGGAGCGGAGAGATAATGATGTTGTTGCTGCAGTAGACGGGACTCCGGCGGGAGCAGAGCGGAGAGGGGAAGGAAAGCATCTGTCGACAGACGAATCCACTCAGAGAGAAGCCAGACAGTCGACATAGCAGAGGGGGACGAGCGATGGATGGACGATGCCCGCGGGACATCCACCCTCAACCCACAACAAGCCGCGGCAGAGTGGGTATGGTAGGCGGATGCGAGGGAGGGGACATGCGTCAAAAGAGACATGAGTGAGACATGACAGGGTGATGAATAGAGGGGAGGGAGTGGGTTAATGAGCGTACACGAGTGTGGAGTGTGGATGATGGATGCGGCTGGGGAGGAGGTGAAGGGCGAGGCATGGGAGGCAGATTGGGCTCGTTCGAGGCGAGGCGAGGCAGACTGTTATGAGGGGAAGCCTCGACGGAACTCGAGATTAGAGGAGAGAGAGAGGGGCATTGTATCGAATGCGAACAGCCATCTAGTCAGCTACAGGAAATGAGCAGATTTGTGGGGAGAGAAATAGACTCGCTCATTCAACTCTACTCAACATTGAATTGATTTACTGCCGATATCAAGAATACAACAACGGAAATGAAACACAAAAGGGTTCAGTTTGCGTGAAGTATCTGTCGGTGGTTCCTTCTTGGCGGGATCCGACGTGAAGAGTTGGTGTGCTTGGACTCACGCTTAGGTTGACGTCGCGACAGCCATTGTAGAAAGTGTACTCGGCGGGTTCAACTCCGTTCTCCGAGGATTCCTCAAATTCCAAAGCCAGCAACGAACAAGTAGCGGGTACCGTTGATCCTGTGATTCTCCACGTAGACCGGGCTTGGCGGGTGCGACGGGGAAAATAAACTGGGGGGACCGACCACTCGGGGGCAAGGGAAGATGATGGAATGAGCCAGCAGCTTACTCAACATTGTTTGAGTATAATTATCAAGTTCAAGTACAGGTGGTGAATATATAGATTATACGCTTCGCGGTGCATTTGCTTGACTGAGTAAGCGGAGAGTTACGGAGAGTTACGGAGAGAGAGAGAGAGAGAGAGAGAGAGAGAGAGAAAGAAAGAGAGAGAGAGAGAGAGAGAGAGAGAGAGTAATGTGAGCTCGAAGAAAGGCTGCCTGACACCCTCCTTTCGTCCGCAAAGGAAACCGCTTTTTCCATCTCGGATTATAGATGTTACATTGCAATAAGTGAGGATGAGCGGCGAGAGTGTTTGTGGCAAGAGGCGGCGAAAGGAGAACAGAGGGAATCTTTCTCTTTCTCTTTCCTTCTTTCTCTCTCTCTCTCCCCCCCCCTCTCTCTATCCCTCTCTATCTCTCTCTCTCTCTCTCTCTCTCTCTCTCTCTCTCTTAAATGGCAAGCTGCCCTCTCTTCTCTCCTGTTTATTCCACCTTCTCCATGGTGCCATTACGGGTCTGCTGCTGGCTCAAATTGGGGATAGGGGTGGGTATTTGATGTTGGGTGTATGTAGAGGTGACTGAGTGACGGGGCTGTCTGAAATGTCAAGTGCAGCGAGTGGCAAGCAGTCAGTCAGCCACCGCGCACGGCAACGAAACTAATAAGGGGTGCGGTGAGGGGAAAGGGCATTCGAATGTGACAGAGCGAGACGGCTATTCACATAGGATAGCCGGACAAGTTGGAGGGATACTATGGGAGAGGATCGACGATTGCGTGGCAGCCGGGATTCAGAATAAGCATTTAGTGTGTGGATTAGTAACATAGTTCGTGCGAAGACCGGGAGATGTCTCAGAAAGCAGCACGAAGAAGACCAATTTAGAAGAAATTTTTGAACATTTCGCGATTCATGAAGGCGTAGGTTTTCGGCCGGCGTAGGGGCGGCTTTTGTCTTTTGTCTTCTGTGGGGTAATTAGAATATTCAGACCGTTTCAATGTGTTGCACTTTCGAATGATAGAAAAAAATGGAGAAAATGCGGCTTTGACTTCTTTATCCGTTGTTTTGATCCTGTTCTCAAAGACATCTACTATTTCGTCGTAAATTTATATTCTGAATAGTATGATCATAACAAGAATTGCTTGCTATAGTCCCCCCTCTTCCTCTCTCTCCCTCGTCTGGCCACTTGACTCGAGTACGCGATAGTCCCCCTATAGAGTCAAGAGACTATTCAAGGTTCCATCTATCCATCCAATCACATACTCTCGAATACGCATGCATACATGATGCGAATATGTTTCATATTTTATTCGTTTCGAATGCGTTGTCCGAATGCGATGCGATAATAGAAGAGGGGGAGAGAGTGTTTTACTGCCGCGACCGCAGCCTCGATTGTTATGGCCGTACATAAAACTATAATACCCCATATATCTCACGATATAATATGCGGAATGGACGTGCGTGCAATGTGCGTTTTTGAGTGCCCGAAACCTCATTGGAACACGATTGATGGAGCAACGCCATGCCCCCAGGGAGGAGGTCGTATACCATTCTTTCCCCCGCCTCACTCCACATTGTCGAAGCAGTAATCATGGGAAAAGAAATCATTTCTGGACCATCATGTTATGCGATCTACATTTACATTTGTTCAAATTTGAAATCTCCCGCCATCTCCTCTGCGTCTCTGGCTCGCCTGTACTCTGCCGTAGTAAGCTCTCGCATTCACTTTTTGTTCATATGATTTGTGTGAAAAATCAATTTGCATGTGATTCGTTCAGTTTTGATTATGTTCGTTTATGTAATCATATTCACCCTAGTATGTTGTTGACATGCACTTCCGTTCCCATCTGCTTGTCGATATTTGCTCTCTCCGTCGGGCGGTCTTCAACAAGTTTATTGGAATGCGTATCACGCTCTAATGTTGATTATGCGAACGATAATGTAGTGATATTGATAAACGGGTCACAACACTCGCAGTTGTCATCCATCTTGTCTGTCACTTGGCCGTGTCACTTTTTAGAGAGAGACGGAAGAGAGATCTCTCCCCCTCTCTCTCTTCGCGAGATGTTACAACCGCGTTCTTCTCTCTTTTCTTGCCCGCATCCCGCTAGTTATTCCCATTCATCTTATTTCGGTGTGATGGGAGCGGGCGATGCATTCATTTTCCATCCCACTGCTGCTGACCATCCCTCGCTTTCTCTCTCCCCTCTTCTCCTTTCTCATTTCACATCACATTTTGCGCGCACCCATTTCGCATATCTCTCTTCTTCCTTCTTTCTTCTCGCAATGTGTTGTGTTGTAAAAAAGGGAAGATGAGAAGAAAACGCGACTCTCTCTTCTCTCTTTTGAAATGAGATGTGGGAGATGAGTGTGTGCATATGTGAGCCGAGTGACAAATTATCCCTTCGCCCCATGTCCTGCATTTTTCTTTTAGGCGAAGAAACGAATGAAGAATGCGAGAGGTGGTTTTTGCTCTCTTCTCACCAGTTGTCCCTTCCCCTCTCACCCTCACCCCCTTTTTTGTTGCCCATGGCGATTTTTCGCCTCCTTTTCACATCTTAAACAATATGCCAATTGTAACGCTACTACATTATTCACTAACTTCTTCAGTCTTACAATTCTCCTTCCCAGTAACTGTTGAAATGGTTAAGTTAATCGTTATATAATTCCGTTACGAATGCAGGTCTGTTGTTGATAGATCAGTACTAACCACGGAATACTAAATTAGTCCCATAATAAGGTTTGCGGGGCAATGCAATTGTACTATTGCGGTTTTGAATTTGTATTTCTTAGTCACTTGGGTCTTACGGCTTGGTGACTATTGGTTGTGACGTCACATGAGGTGTGGAGGAATGTGGTGTGAGTGTTGATAGATAGGATCGGTGACCGCATACGTCCGCAATCACATCTCATCGCCCCATCAATCTGCTCCCCCTCTCTTCTCAACAGATTCTATCTCGTGCCCCGCGTTGAACATGCCTTCTACCAACCCTCCCAGTCCTCTCACTGTCGCGCTCTCTCGCTCCCCACTCTCACTCTGTGTGTCCTCTTTATCTCTCACTGTCCCGGCCTATAGTGTCTGTTAAACCGCCTAAATCGGTAATCGGCTTATGTGGCAAAGCCCAGCACGGGCGATTATATTTTGTTGGTAGAGCGCGAGAGAGATTGCGAGTGATGGTAGGTGTGATTCGAATCTGCTGCTGATCTCTTCTTTGCACATGTCTATTCGAAATGTCATCTCCAATCGTGTTGCGCTGCTAATTCCGTCCCCGTTTTTGCTGTCGTATGTCTGCCCCCTCTCTTCGCTTCTTCTGTACCGACTGGATGTGCTGATGAGGCGAGATTGGCTGGGAATTGATCGAATTAGGCAATGTCCGCGTGTTTCCCCGATTCTCGCGTTGTGTGTTTGCCTATTCGATTAGTCGCCAGTTTGGTGTGAATTATTGACATTGCAGTCCGCGAGTCCGTGTTTGCTAGAGTTGCTTTCATGGGCGCCGCGGTTGCGTTCTTGCAATTCACTCGCTCGCTTAGCACAGCTGATGTGTTTGTGTTAGTGGCAAAGCTGGGTTTGTATAATGTGTGTGTGTCCGGAGAGAGAGAGAGAGAGAGAGAGAGAGAGAGAGAGGGGGGGGGGCTCTCATGAGCCTCTCACTCACGCCTGCTGCCGTTTCTCAAATATTGCGTCGTCGTCAGAGGTTGGCTGTGCAAATAAGGCGGTCATCTCATGATGAGTACCCTTCTCTCGTGTCGTTGTCACAAGAGAGGGGCAAGAAGTACTCGAGATGGGAGAGACGTTTTCTATCCCCCTGCTTATCCGCTCCGCTTCACCACCAAGATCCCTTTTTGACGTCGCATATGTTAATTTTATCGTTTCTCCATTTTGTATTCTAATCTGCGGCGGATGATCTGTAATGCTATTGAAACGTACAGGTGGGGATTTGGCGAGATTTGCGAGGCGATTTGGGGGGTGCGCGGTATAAACTCGGACAGGGAAGGGAGGAGAGCCGTGTAATCGCTAATCCCAGCTGGGCCGATTCGCGGGCGGATTATTTTGGAATTAGCGATGATATGTGATGATGGGATGCGGACGGCGAGAGAGGAAAGAGGAGGGAGGCATTGTGCCCTTCCCTGTCTCATCCACTAATAATAGGTTGTGGTTAGAAGAGGGAGGGTATCGCTTTGCATTGCACACACAGTGGGAGTGCGATATGAATGGGCGGATGAATGGGGTCGTTGATGACCCTCATTCCCTTCCTCTCTCTCCTCTCCCGCCCGCCACCTTTTCGCCATCTCCTCTTCCTCTCTCTCCTCTCTCAATCCAATTTCTCATTCGGTCGCTTCTTTCCCGATCGGCGATTAGTATTTGAAGTGTGTGTGAGCGGTGTGAGTGGTCATAAAACGAGAGAGGAGAGGGCGGAGAGAGCCCTCGTTTTTCACATACCACTATTCACTTTTTGCCGCCCGCGTTTTTGTGTCAAGTGCGATTTGAAGCGCGCTTTTTGTGGTGACGCGGTTTTTGCGCGCTGCCAGATGGCGACTGGGAACATTCGAAACACAAGGTAATTGAGCACTTTTCTCTATCGCCGCGAAGACAACTAACGGGGAGGTGAAGAGAATGCGACGGAAGTTGTTTGCGGCTGTTTCTTTTGAATGGGTGTGATGGATTGACGGACGGAGCAGACTGCCGGGGTGTAAGTGTGGTGTAGTAATTTGAGAAGGTAACGTAGCTGCGGAGAGGGGAAGGAAGGACACGTATAGCCCCCGTTCAGCAGGTCTCCCGGGGTGAGTAAGTGGATATGGTGTGCAATGTGGATGTGTGGAGGGAGGACTAGAGGAGGCAAGGCAGTGTGGCAGTGGCGGTGGCCTTTATGAGTGGAGTGGCAAGGTCACAGTACTCACTGCGACTCGCCCCCTCTTGCCTGCCTGCACCATCTGCCCTCTTGTGCTGCTGTCGAGCGCGCAATGGGGTGGGGAGAGATGAACGATTGCATTGTTTGGCTAAGCGGTTCTCTCTCTCTCCCGCCTAACGCTCTGTCTTATCCAGTCATTCTCTATTCAATGACCCTCATTAGCATATTGAATGTCGGCCGTCTCGCGTCTGCGCGACAATGTGTTGTGTCCTGGTCCTGTCCTGTCGTGTGCACAATTTGAAATATCACTGTGTCATTTGCATAGCGGGCAGCCGCCTCGCATGTTGCGGTTTGCGGGTGTGAGACATTTGTACCCGTTGACATTTGCGCATTGCCGCCGCCCGTCGCTTCTTCTGTCCGACGATGTATCATCTTCTACAGTCTTCTTCTCTCATTCCTTTCTCTGCTTCATTCATGTCATCTCTCTCTCTCTCTCTCTCTCTCTCTCTCTCTCTCTCTCGCTCGCTCTCTCGTGGAATGGCTTCTCGGGGGTGCATATTAGCTATGTTGTAATGCGATCCCATCCCCGCTGTCTGTTTGATGTATTCGAATGGCCGTGTTTGCTTGATGTTGTTTGATTAGGGATCGGCAACATTCATCATATATTATTGGCCGATCGACCACCGCTGAGCAAATCGCAGTGTCTCTCGCACTCAGTCCTCTTGTGTGTGTTTGCATACGGAAGCGAGTGGGGTGTATGTTTGAGGGGGCTATGAGAGACTGTTTGCACAATCTATGTTTGTACTCTCTCTTTGAGAGGGCTATGTGCGGCGGAGTGCGCAGACGCAGAGACGGTTTGATGGATCGTAAATCTGTGTTCATCTCGTCTCTCGAATACAGCCCTTCTCGCAGCAGCAGCCGCCGCACATCAATCGGCCCGCACCCGGCAGTCTGCCCCCCCCCCTCTTTGCTCCTCTCGCCTTCCATTCATGGCCATGTTTTATGGTGAACCTGGGATGGGTGTATGAATGATTAGTCTCTTCGCATTATCCGCCTCCTCGCACCCGATCGTATTGCATATTCCATGTGGGAGAGCTGCTTGAATGCCCTGGATGGGTCATGTTGCGTCCTTCTTCTTTCGTCATCCAAGCGCGCTTATTTCTCGGCTCTTTTTTTCGCTTTTTTTCTCACATCTTTGTCCGGAATGCGATTATTTCCGTATGAGAAAAGTCGCCAGTCTCTTGTACGCGAGAAGAGAGGGTGCGGGAGCAATTCGATTCCGCTCGATTTGATTTATTCTATTCGATTTATTCGAATTTCCCGCCAGCAGAGCGAGAGCACGTTTGCAGTGTCTCTCGTCTCTTCCCGTTGTGAGTATGTGGGTGCGGGCGCGTGTCGGTGTCTTTTCTTGCTCACTAGCATTGTGTCTTCCTGGGTTCCTTTGTGGCAGGCGTTGCCCGCGGATTGGCCGATGGGGTGTCGCCGCGGGGGAGGATGGTAATTATGCGCTTAGCCAGCGGACGGGTTGACGAGCCATTATCTGGTTAGCTCTCCCGATGGCACTTGTACCTGCCCCCTCCACCTTGCCTGATTGTCTGTCGCTCTCACTGCCTCGCGACCCTAGCCAGAATGGGAACAAGTGCTTAATGAGGCGAGCCCCCGCTTTCTTCTCTCTCTCTCCCGCCCGCTCACTGCCACTGCTTCCGGCCCTTGGCACCCTTTCAGTCTCTCTCTCTCACTCGCCTGTGTTCCGCTTATCTTATCGAGTGTTGTCCTGTCTTTCGCCTTTCCTTTTGCGTTCGCAACACTCGCGGATCGACTATCGGCTCCGGTGTTATCAATCGGTGATTATCTTTATTAGCTGTCCTTGTCGCAATTTCTTGCCTTCCGTCTTCCCGTCTCTCTCGTTTCTGCGCCCTCCCATTCTCTACTGTCCACTTATCCATCCATTCAATCTGCATAATTTGTTGGAGCGGAAGGAGGGTGAGGGCTCGTCTCATTGGAACAACACATGTCGCCGTCTTGTGTGTATGTTGCTGATCTAATTGTGGTGTCCCGCGGAGAGAGAGTGAACAGAGAGAAGAGAGACCCCAATTATTTCCTTCTCTCTCTTTCCAATCCACAACGACGACGCTCGAGTAATTTGTAATTTCCCCGTTTCTCTTTGCGTCTCTCCCTTTTGTGTCTGTCCTCTCCTAGTCTCTCTTGTAGGCACATGCCACATTCGACATGAGAAACATGCAATTGACGCTTACGCTTTCCATTCGAATTGCATCCGGCGCCTCGGCCTTCGAGAGAGTCTGCTTGTTGGGGCGGAAGGAAGGACGAGTGGGGGAAAGGAAGGAAGCGTTAGGATGGGCAGTGATCCGTGTCCATGTCTTCTCTCTCGCATGTTCCGGATCGGGGTGATTCGCGTGTGATAGCCGCGAGATTGACGCGCCGTGTTATGTTGCTAGACAGTTTTCTCGTCTCTCCCGCCTCCCGCCTCTTCTTGCAACGCCGCCGCTCGTTGTCGCTCTTTGCAATGGCCCCTATCTCGCACATTTATCAAGTTTTTATTGCCGCCGGTTTTTATGACACGCGCTTATCGGGTTTTGTGTCGTTTTGTCGGTGGGAGATTTGCGGGTGAGAGAGAGAGAGAGTGGATGAGTGTGTGTGGGTGAAGACTGTTGAGAGTGAGAGGACAGTCTTGACTCGACACTGGAATGCACGCACACGCATACGCGCGTAGCCACAGCTACTGCTGTATTTGTGATCGCTCGCATTTCGAGAGAGTGTTTCCACTCCGTGGAATAGATGGGAGGGGGAGGGGCGCAGAGGCCTGAATCTGTAATGCTAATCCGGCTGATCCGCTGGCTACTCGCGTCTTCCTGGCCGAGAGCCGACACTGACGAGTTTCGGTGGACTGTGCTGTGTGAGGGGGCCGAGCGAGTAGAGAGAGAGATAGGGGAGGGGTAGTAGTTTCTCGCAACAATGACGCGAGCAGGAGATGATCCGGCTCGGCCTGGGTGGCTATTTGTGGCGGATGAGAGGGGATGTGTAGGGATTGGGGAAGATGAGGGAAGAAGCCGTGGCCTAAGCGCGGATGAGCCGCGAATTGAGGCAAACCGATCATTCTATCATTACCGGAATGAGAAGATATAACATAATTCGGACTCATATCTCTCCTCTCCTCTCCTCTCCTCTCCTCTCCTCTCTTCTCCTCTCCTCTCCTCTCCTCTCCTCTCCTCTCCTCTCCTCTCGCAGCTTTGGATGGCTCTCGCGACGGGGTGGGCGAGCGTGAGTGAGTAGTCATCCTCTTACCTGTCTCTACCCGCCAAGTGTCCTTGATTGCCCCTCTCTCTCCTCTCACCTCTCTCCTTCATTTGTCAGCTTGTTGCCTCGATCGCTCTTCTCTCTTTTTGCATCGCGTCGCGGCTTTTTACCCCCGTACTCAATCACCCGCCCTCTGTGGTTGATGAGGAAAAAAACGGCGGCACTCAACAAGATGCAAACGAATTTCTAGCGCGATGTGTTCGTTCGTGAAAGCAAACACGGATTTATTTAGTCTCATGCTCACTAATCGCTCTTTTCGTATTCATGTCATGCATTTTCGGCGGGAGATCCGTCACTCTTGTATCTTGTCTTGTGTCGTTGTTCCGTTGACGTGTCTCGATGTGCGCTCTTCATTTCATTCTTTTTTTTCTGTTGGCGCGTCGTGTACGAGTAGTGTTGTGTTGAGTAGCGTGTATGCTTACAGTATGTCATCTAGCATGACGGAGCACTTGGACGCTGCTCGGAAAGAGTACATGTCGATGGCCAACCAGCTGCAGGCCCACAGACAGGAGATGGCCAAGGCCAGAGAGGTGAGCTTAACCTGAGAATGGGTTGAAATGTATAGTGTATATCAACTTTCAAATATCAGGGTTTTGATTACTTAATGTTTCGTGAACTATTCAATTCAATTGTTGCAGGAGATGCAACAAGTAGAAGCGCAGGTAATGCAGATGAGCCAGGGCATTATGCGAGCCAACATGGAGGTGCGTTGTTAATTTGTTTTGTTTACTATGTTTTGATTCACGTTTTGTTTGCAGGTTGAGAAGCACAAGCGCATCTCGGAGCAGTGTCACAGTACACTCGTGCAATACATGAACATGCTGCCCGCAGAGTATCAGGTATGTTTTGTTTTATGTATATGTCATTGTTGTAAATGTTTTTGGTTAAATTTATTTGTATCCTAATTGAATATATTTGAATAGATGTATAATGGGTGTTTGTTGCAGCACTATGCGATGACGGCTATCCAGGAGGTGGAGGCGTTGAAGAAGCAGGACCCGCAGCAGACGGCAGCCCTCATGATGCAGCAGATGAACCCGCTCATGAGGTGGGTGGTGGTGGTGATATGTTTTTTTTGATTTCTTTGTTGTTTATGTTTGTATCTGTCTGACTGTGTTTACAGATGTCTTGTTCAGGAATCCTATGATGCCGCCTATGTCGACGGCGTCTCCGCGACAGGCGAAGCCGAACGGCGCCACCGCCGCCCAGTCCCTCAATGCAATGCAGCAGTTCGCACACCCGTTCGGACCCGCCGCCGGAATGCAAAACATGCAGAACATGCAGGTGCGTGTTCTGTTTCTCAACTGTTTGTTGATTGGTATTGTGTTGTAGTGAGTGTGGTTGTTGCAGGCGTTGGCGATGCAGCAGCAGCTCGCTCAGCTGGGCGGTATGATGGGCGGCGCTGGCGGAGGGCTGCCGGCGGGGATGAGCCCGCAGCAGATGCAGGCTATGCAGGCGCAGATGCAGGCGGCGATGATGAACCCGCAGCTGGCGGCGCAGATGCAGCACATGCAGGCGCAGATGATGGCTGCGGCTGGCGGGGGCGGGGGACACGCGGCCGCAGCCATGCAGGCCGCCGCCCTCATGCAGCAGCCGCCCAACGGACTCGCCGCCCTGAACGGCCTGATGGGGGCGGCCGCCTCTGCCGCCAGCGCCGTGCCCACCTCGGCAGCCGCCGCGCACAACGGACAGTCGCAGTCGCTGCCCGCCAGCCTCCCGCCCAGCCATGCCGCGTCCCCCGCTGCCCTGCACGTCAACATTGGAACGCCCGCCAGGGCCAGCAGTAATGGTCAGTGCGTGTTCAAGTTGCTCATTTTATATGTTTTTTTTATATTCAAATTATCGTGATTTAATTGGTTTGATATGTATTGTTGATGGTTGCAGGTCCGATGTCGGGTGCGCGTACTCCGATCAGCATGGCGTCTCCGCGAGTGGAGAAGGAGTTGAGCAAGGAGAAGGAGAACGGCGGTCTGAATGGGGAGGTGCGGGAAGAGGAGCTGGCGGTCGCGTGAACACCACCCATCCACCATCCACAGCCACCCTCTCACACCGGTCGTGTACATAGCTCCACTCTCCTCGTCTCGCACGCATACCTCCTCGCATAGCATAGTGCATAGCTGCTCTGCCCCGCCCAGCCCCTCTTGTTGAGATCAGACATAGTTGAGAGAGTGTGTTGTTCCCCTAGATCACACTGATGCACGTGTTGGTTTATTCACATACGGGATATTGTCGTTTTCTTGTTTGTTTCATTGTTTTCTCCTCTCTCTCTCTTTTCCTCCTACTATCATCTCGCCCCGCCTCCCGCAGCTCCGCCCCCTTCCCCCTTTTTAGTGCTGGGATCAGTCACCCCAGTGCAAGTGCGCACGGAAAAGATTTTATATTGACGATATTGATATACGACACCTTTCACATCAAAAACACTCAAATTACTACTCGTATCTGTTTTGTTCCTGTGTTTTGTATTTTCTATTGACGGACGATGATTGTAAAGTTTTAAAATTATGGCGTTGTTTTTTATTCAACTAATGAAATTGGGAGACTAAAACTACATCAATTCAATTCAATTCAACATTTATCCGGTATCGCATTATGTGATCATAACTCAAAACATCAATCATTCACAGAGTAGCGCCGGGAAGCAAAATTCTTCCATTGTCCGCTACACTCTTCCATTCCTCCTCGAGGGTCCTCCTATTGGTCTGGATCGTCTTCTTGAATTTGTCGCTCCAGGGGCGACCGGCCTGCCTTTCCTCGGCGGGTTCCAATCGATCACGCGTCGCGTCCATCGGTCGTCGTTGCAGGTCATGATGCGGCGGGCGAACCTCCACTTCCTTGACCCGCCTCGCACAGCACGTCTCGTAATCCCGTCAGTCGTCGTGTATCCTTGCACGGCACTTTGTCCAGTAAAGTCAACCCGAGCATCTTTCGTTCCAATCGTCGTTGAACAGTTCTCAGCTTCTGCTGGTCTTTCTTCTTAGACTCCATGTCTCGGCAGCGTAGGTGAGTGCGGGAAGAACTGCAATCCGAAATACTTTCCTCCGCCGTCGCATCGGCGCACTCTTCAGCGTCAGGAACTGGCTATGGCGGAAGAAAGCGCCCCAGCCAGCCTGTATCCTTCTTGTCACCTCCACTCGGTCGTCAGTCAGGAAACTAAGAGAGCGGCCCAGGTAGACGAATTTGTCTACGTACTCCACGTCTCCTCCGTCCAGTCGAATGCTCTTCTTCGGCCCGTTGCTCATGATCACTGTCTTCTTCCTGTTCACGTACAGCCCGTTGTCGCTGCTCTTCTCCGCCAGTTCCTCCAGCATTCTCTCTGCAGCCGAGGCCGAACGTGCAAAAAGGATGATGTCGTCAGCATAACAGAGATGAGTCAGCCTCTGTCCTCCAATGTCCAGTCCGGCTCCAAGAAAGTCGAAGTCCATCTTGGCACAGATTTCAGCAAGCACGCAGTTGAACAGATGAGGGGATAGCAGGCAGCCTTGGCGCACTCCTTTCTTCACTTCGATTTCAGCCGGTGTCCCTCGAACGTTCACCTTCGTCTTGCCGTCGTTGTAGATACTCTGCAGCAGTCGGATGTAGGCGGGGTGCACTCCACATCTCTTCAGCGCCAGCCACGTGTCGTTGTGTTCGATGGAGTCGTAGGCTTTGGCAAAGTCCACGAAAACAAGGTAGCCGTGGTAGCCGTGGCGATAGAGCTTGTAGATCACTTCGCGCGTCACCAGAATGTGGTCGTTGCAGCTGAACCCTCTCCGAAAACCGGCCTGCTCCCGCGGCTGCTGCGCCTCCAAGACGGTTGTAGTCGAGCGAGCACAGTCCGCATCAGCAGCTTCAGCAGCGTCAAAGGTACAGAGATCGGCATGTAGTTGCCGATGTTGAGTGGGTCGCCCTTATTGTATAGCAGCGATACCAAAGAGTCGGCCATGTCGTCAGCGATCCTCCCTCCAGTGAGACAGGTGTTGAACAGCGCGGCGACGTACTCTAGTAGTATCGACGGCGCGTACAGCAGGCTCTCCGTAGCTACTACGCGTAGATATCCGGTCAGGTCCTTGAGCGACATTCCTCTTCATCAGCACCAGAACGCGACGAATCTCCTCGACAGTAAACTCCTCCGGTAGCGGTTCATCCACGTCGAACGGCGGGAACGGCAGCCAGGCAGTGTCGAAGAGAGTGTTGTAGAAGAGCCGGATAACTTGGCAGACGGCAGCGGGGCGGGCGATCGTGTCGTCGACGGCACGTAGGTGTTTCATCAACGTCCTCGAGACCTCCTGTCCTCGCAGTGCCTTCCTTGACGCGATTCCTCTCCGATATAGTCTCCGATATAGTCTCCGATAAAACTACATTAGCGATGTATTTTACGACTTCTTACAAACTCGTCTCAAAACGACTGCAAGTGAAATAACACTATATTGTTTCGGTTATGGGAGAAAGGCTTGTTTCGATATTGGTTAGAATTTGAAACGAGATATCGCGATCAATTCAGAGTAACTACACACCGCGATACCGCAATTATGTACGCATCATCTCAGTTTACCAGAGACTATATAGCATAGCTATCTAGATGCAAATATATATATATATATATATATATATATATATATATATATATATATATATATATATATATATATATATATATATATACATTTTCGAACTCAATAACTAACACGGGCGGCCCACGCACTTAAGGTGGCCGATTCTTATGCAATTAAGCCACTATACACAACTTTTCACGCTGAATCCGAATATGACCATAACTTTCCCAAAATAGCACTTTGAAAGGAGTTCGGCCACGTGCCGAATAGACTACCCTTGAAAACGACCGGTGAAACAACAGCGGCGTGGCGGAATGGTTAGTGAGTTAGGAAATCGGAAATGACGGTCGGCGGTTCTATTCCCCCTGCTGTCACTAGTTTTTGCAGTGCGTCTAGATCAAAGCTTATAACAGTTTATTGTTGTTTTGTTAACAACGATGTTTTTGCATAACCATACAATTGAAATTATGTAAAATCCAATTGGAGGGTATGGTGGCGAGGATAAAATTTGCAAAAAACCTGGTGACAGCAGGGGGAATAGAACCGCCGACCGTCATTTCCGATTTCCTAACTCACTAACCATTCCGCCACGCCGCTGTTGTTTCACCGGTCGTTTTCAAGGGTAGTCTATTCGGCACGTGGCCGAACTCCTTTCAAAGTGCTATTTTGGGAAAGTTATGGTCATATTCGGATTCAGCGTGAAAAGTTGTGTATAGGTTCTTAATTGCATAAGAATCGGCCACCTTAAGTGCGTGGGCCGCCCGTGTAAGAACACGAGCTTTATAATTTGATATGAGTCGCACACTGCGATCTGTATCAGGCCGCGCGCGTATCTCTCGGCTAAAATGGGGCGTGACCATTGGGCGTTGTGGCGGGCGCCTGTGAGCCAGCTTCTAGGCAGTAGACGAGAGTGGATGGAGTGAGGGGAGGAGTCCTGGGTGTGTGGGCGGTGCGTCGACCAGACGTCCGCGCCAAGCGCCGCGTCGCCAGGGGTTCGGTGTCGAAGGACGCCGAGTCCCGGGCGGACAAGGAGGGGCGTACGGCTCAGGGCCCAAAGGCAGCAGGCAGAAGCCCCCGCGCGGTGACAGTGGCCGGATAGCGTCTGCGAGTACCACAGCACACCCAGCCTCTCTAATACCTCCAGACCTTGAGTTGTTTTTGCAGTTCGGCCGTAATAATAGGTAGACAGCCCATTCTTACCATTCTTCCTTCTCTGAAAAGAAGACACAAACACATATTGTTATGTTGTTGATCTTGGTGACAGATGTACTAGTAAGAAGAGGCAAAAAGTAGAACTCGAAGACCGCGGGTAGGGAACGTACGGAGGAGCTGAGAGATCTGAGGCGGCACGTACACTTTGTTCACAAAACCGTTCTCGATATCGCGAGAGCGTGTGATCGTCGAGGATCAAGCCTGAATATCTCGCCGGTGCTCGACTGGAGGGACCGGGTGAGAATCCGATGTGAGAATCCAGGATGCGAAAAAAAAGAAGAAGGAATTATGATGTTGTCCACAACACAATCTACGAAACTCTTATCGATGCATCAGAGTATCATTCACTGTTTGTGAATACAAAACAAAATACAGTCCAGCTACAAGCTACAGTGCTATAGTCGATCTACTTTCTTGATTGGCTGCGAGGTAGATCAAAGGTGAGTCACATGTTGCGAAATGGAACACGAGGTGAGGAGACGTTTGAAGTTGTGACCTCAGTTGTTTAAATTGCAATCTGATCACTTTAATCTAGTAATAAACTTTTTGTTTCATGTTGTGGAAGAGATGACCATGGTTGCAGGGTGATGCGTGACCACTACCTCACTCTGGGTGTGTCTCGTGGTGCGACGGCGGACGATCTGAGGAGGGCCTACCACACACTCGCCAGGCAGTACCACCCGGACAAGAACCCCCACGACCACACGCAGTTCAAGCACATCTCCGCCGCCTACCAGGTCGGTGGGGTTATGGGATACAGTAGTTGCGAGTTGTTTCAATATGAATAGTCACTTTTTTCGTAGCACCAATGAAATTTTTTAATTAAAATTTCAATAGCGACTGTCACTTTCGATTGAAAATTTTCGTATTTCATTGAAACGTCAACTTTGATTAGAACAGAGCCATAGTGATCTGATTTCATTTATTTTTCATTTTTACTCTATAAAAATATATAGCCGTTTGCAGCCGTTTTTATAGCCGTTTGCAGGTGCTTTCGGATCCGGCGCAGAAAAGATGTTATGATTTGGAATACGACGAGTGGAAGATGGAAGAGGAGCGGGCTCGAGAGGCTGAATGGAGGAGGAGGCTGTTAGAGGAGCAGATGAGGGTGCAAGAGGCTAGAAGGCGTGCGCGGGAGGAAGAGCAGAGGAGGAGGCAGGAGGAGGCCACTCGACGTGCGGGGGAGGAGGAGCAGAGGCGTCCGATGGAGGGCTGGTCTCATGAGTGGAGGGATGATGGACTGCGAGGCGGACAGCAGCAGCGGGACACGGCCATGCAGGAGCTGCTCATTGTGGGAGGGGCCGTCGTCGCTCTCGGAGCACTCTCTCTTTTCGAACACTTCTTCTCCCGCCGCCGCAACAACTAGTATTTTTCTGTTTTTTGTTGGCATTGATTATTGGGTTTGTGTTGAATAAACGTGTTTAAATTCGATTTTGAATGTATTGAAAAAATGTATTGCTTAGTGTCGTGGAGTGCGCGCCGTTTTGTAGTGTACCTTTGTGTAAGTACTCCGAAGCGCTTATACTTTTCATTTGAAAACATTTTGTCGGATTTCCGTTTTCTTTTGAATTTATTGTTTTGTTACTATTTGTTATTTTCAGTAGATATGGGTTGGCGCGAGAAGGAGGAGGCCAAGCTCGCCAACAAGAAGGTACGTTCATACGTTTTTATTCGTGCAGCGATTATGCGCTCATTGCGAAATATCCTGTTTGACGACTGTATTAGACATTCATGGATCGGGTTGAATCTATAATTGGTTCGGATGACTGCGGCTTCAACTGCATGGTATTGATTTGCACGCGGCTTTCAGATTCTAGTGGTGGGCGCGGGTGGAATCGGATGCGAGCTGTTGAAGAACCTGGTTCTTGCGGGGTTCAAAAATATGCACGTGATCGACATGGATACGATCGACGTGAGCAACCTGAACAGACAGTTTCTTTTCCGCAACCGCGACGTCAAGAAGAGCAAGGTTCGTTCAATGTCTATTATTTAGTGTTTTGTTTCACGTTTATATCACATGTCATACTATTTCTTGCAGTCGGAGGTGGCTTCCGCCGCGGTGGCAAATCTGGTTCCGAACGTGAACATCACGTTTGACTGCGAGAGCATCTTTGCCGAAAAGTTTGACCTTAACTTCTTCAAGACGTTCGATCTCGTGCTCAACGCCCTCGACAACCGCGGTCAGTTTTCAATTTTATTGCATATTTGTTTAGTGATTGAAAATTGATATTGTGTATGACTCTGTTATTTCGTAGCTGCTCGCAACCACGTGAACCGCATGTGTTTGTCGGGTCGCATCCCGCTGGTCGAGTCTGGATCCGCCGGATACCTCGGACAGGTCAGCGTTGACCCTTTTTGGTTGTATGATTACAACAACTACTTTTTCCCTCTCAGGTGAGTGTGATCATGCGCGATCGCACGGAGTGCTACGAGTGCGTCCCGAAGCCGGTGCAACAGAAGACGTTCCCCGGATGCACCATCCGCAACACCCCCTCCGAGCACATTCACTGTACCGTCTGGAGCAAGCACCTCTTCAAGTGAGTCGATTGTTTGACTTTGTGACTGTATGCAGTACAGTACTGTGTCGGCTGTCTTCATCATAATTTGAAAACATTTCTCGGATTTACATTAATTACGTGTTTAATATTATCTATCGTGAACACTTTTTGTATAAATTTTATGCTAGCTTTGTTTTAGCCAGTTGTTCGGCGCGCTAGACATTGACGACGACGTGTCGCCGGATGTGAACGACGAGGAGAATAAGCCGAAGGAGGGCGAGGAGGCGATGGAACAAGACGAGACAGAGAAGGAAGGAGAGGACAAGGGGCAGCCCAACACGCGCCTCTGGGCCGAGAAGTGTCACTACAACCCCAAGATGGTCTTCAACAAGGTGAATTGGGTTGTACGATGTATGACGTGGGGTGTTTGTTTTTAGATGTTCAAGGACGACATCGAATACTTGCTGAAGATGGCGAATCTGTGGAAGGAGCGTCGCGCTCCCGTTCCCATGGACTTTGATTCGCTGGACGACGCAGTTGTGGGAGGCAGCAAGGCCCAGGACGCAACCTCGGACGTCAATGCGGTCGGTGATCGAGCTGAGCACACGCTTGCCAAGTTCCTTTTGAACCACGGTCTCGTTGCAGGTGTGGTCTCCGGCCGAGTGCGCTCGCGTGTTCTGCGAGTGTGTGGATGCACTCCGCGTCCGCAAAGAGGCTTTGCCCGAGGGAGAGATCCTGCACTGGGACAAGGTAGGCGAGTGGTTGTGTGGGGGGCTGTACGCGCATGTCTGCAGGACGACGAGGACGCGATGAGGTTCGTCGCCGCGTGCGCCAACATTCGCGCCACCATCTTCGGCATACCCGCCAAGAGCCTGTTCGACATCAAGTGTCAGTCCTCCCTCCCTCCCTCTCTCTCTCTCTCTCTCTCTCTCTCTCTTTCCCTCTCTCCCTCTATCCTCCCCATATGACATTGTGTCCTCTTTTCAGCCATGGCCGGCAACATCATCGCGGCTATCCCGTCTACGAACGCCGTGGTGGCTGGGATGGTGATTGTGGAGGCGATGAAGATCCTCGACGGTCGCCTCGACGACCTGCGCAACGTCTTCATCAACAGACAACCCAATGTTCGGTCAGTCGGTTACTGTAGTGTTGTAGTTGTAAATTATCGCTCCAGTGTATACGTATCTTGTAATAAACAACGAAGATTGATAATTCTCGTTTCAGCGGTCAGCTGTTGATGGCTGAGAAGCCACAGAAGCCGAACGAGAAGTGCTTCGTGTGCTCGGACAAGAGGGAGGTGTTCGTGAAGCTCAACCCCGAGACGATGACTGTCAAGACTCTACAGGTTAGTGGCTCCGCCCCTCGAGACCACACCCCCTTCATGTTGTGATTACAGGACAAGGTGCTGAAGCAGGGTCTGTCGATGCAGGCTCCGGATGTGATGGACTCGACCACCAGCAGGATCATCATCTCCAGCGAGGAGGGCGAGACGGACGGTGAGTGACGTCATTGATAACATTTATTAGAAATACTTACGCTTGATTCTACAGACCTTCTGGAGAAGACTCTTTTGTCGCTGGGCATCAAGGACGGTGCTCTGCTGGAGTGCGACGACTTCAAGCAGAAGATGGAGTTCCGAGTGGGGATCGTGGGCAGCTCGGCGGTGAAGGCGGAGGAGTACGAGATCATGCAGGACAGCGGAGAGAGGGAGGACACGGAGGAGGAGGAGGCAGACGGCAAGGAGACCGACAGGGACGGGAAGAGGTTGGTGTCGTGTTCATGCTCCCTTGTTCATTGGCGCATTTTGTGTTCCAGGAAGTCGACCAACCCTCCGGAGAACGACGCCAAGAAGGTGCGCGTCGAGGAGTAGACATGCATTTTATGTTCATCTACCTGCGATTTTAATTTATAAGCGATTTCAATATATATTATCCCGTGTGGATTGTTTATGTATCATTCTCTCCTTGTAATAGCCGTGTCCCTGTTTCTACAACCCGATGATCTTCTATGTTGTGTACGTGTTTTATTCCTTGTTGTACCAATTTTGTTACCGTATAAAGTTCTTGATGAGAATGATTGTTGCGTTTTTGTGCATCTCTGGATGTTGGTTCGAGTCCAATCAATACTTCTCATCACTGGATTGTGTGTTACCGGTTTTTATGGATAAATGATATCTAGTACATTATTGGTAAACAGATGTATGACTATTTTTGTTGAGATATGCGTGATTCGTCAGAAGACGTGCGCAGCATGGGATCAACAGTGGAGGAAGAGGGTGAGTGGAGATGAGATGGTTGGGATGATGTGGACATGTGGTTGTAGGTGATGTTATTGGCTGTCTGCCGTCCGCTCTCTCTCCATCGCACAGGGCTGAGATGGAGGCGATTGTCTCGCAGCTGCCAGCCGCCACAGCAGACGGAGTCGAGCCACGCGGGTTCGAGGTGCGCCTGTCCACTCTTCTCTATGAAAACAAACATTGTTTCAATATAACCAAAGAACTGTGCAGAAATTCAAAACATATGTAAATTGTACTGGATTTTCCTGTCTGTTTTCCCCAGACGCTGTCGGAGCGTTTCCGTAAGCTGGTGCACCTATACGAGGAGCAGCCGAACCTGCTGGACCCGATGATTCCCTCCCTGGTCGAGTCGCTTCTCTCCCTCGTCACCCTCCCATCGGCCGGCTCGCCCCCCACTCGACTCGACACACGCTCCTCGGCAGCCATGCAACTCCTGCAGAGAGTCACCACTGCCAGGGGATACAAGACCATCGTCAAGCTCTTCCCCCATCAGGTGCGCGTGAAATCGCCCACCGTGTACAAATCTACTAGATCATGTGTGTGGAGGGAGCTGTATTGATGGTCTGGGTTGAGGTGACGTACCTGGAGCGTCTTCTGTTGGCACTGGAGGGCTATGGAGGGGCGGAGGTGTCTGGAGACATGTGCGAACGGCAAATGCTGCTGCTCTGGCTGTGGATTGTCGCCAAGAACCCATTCTCGCTGGCGCGATTCGATGGTGATGATACAGGTGAGGGTCTCTATTGATGTATTGTTTCGTGAACATCAAATAACATTATTAATCTCGATTTGAGGTGCGACGATGCGTCGTATGCACTCGATCGCCGTGGGCTACCTGTGTCAGGTGGCGAACTCTGCGCAGCAGGCGGCCGCGCTGGTGCTGTCGCAGTGCCTGGCTAGGGCGGACGGGGCCGCCTCCCTCCCTCCCGTCCTCCACTCCTCCCTCACACTCGTCGCTGCCGCTGACGAGCGCACTCTCGTCGGACACCTCGTACTGTTGCTGGCTATTCTCAAGCACGTGAGTGAATGAGATGCACTATGGTATGGCAATGACAATGCATTCATAGGTGGAACGTGCCCGCCTGCTGCCGCATACACATCAGATTGTCGATGCGGTGCAGGGTTTCTTCCCCCTCACACATGCCAATGTACTCGTCAGGAAGAGCCTCGTGAAAGTGGGTGGGGTGGATGTGGATGGGAGTTTTGGGGAAACTAGGCGTTTCATGATTGTGTGTTGTAGGTGGCGCAGCGAGTGGCGCTCGTCCTTCTCCCACCCCGCGTCGCCGCATGGAGATACCTGCGCGGAAAGAGACGGCTCGAGGACAACCTCATGCACATTGGTGCGTGCTCTCCGGACTTTATCATTCTTATTACTGACAGTTTTCATTCAATACGACATTATATTCTTGCAGACGAGTCGCCTTCTACAACGAATGGACATTCGGCGCACAACGAGGAGGAAAAGAAGACGATTGAGGATGAGGATGAGGAAGATATGGATTGTTCTCCCGAGCTGGTGGAGTGGTGTGTGGACTGTGTGCTGAAGGGCGTGAGTGACGCGGAGGGAGTGGTTCGCTGGTCGGCTGCCAAGGGAGTGGGGCGGATCGCGGCCCGCCTGCCCGCCTCGTTCGCCAAGCAGGTGGTGGAGCAGCTGCTCGACGACTGCTTCTCCACCCACGCCAGCCACGCCGCCTGGCACGGCGGCTGTCTCTCGCTCGCCGAGCTCTCCCGGAGGGGATGCCTCCTGCCCAACCACCTCCCACGGGCCTTTGAAGTGCTACAGAAGGCGCTGTTCTACGAGGTACGTGTACTTTCCAATCTTATATATTGTATGCGTTTTCCATGTAGATGTAGTATACTTTCATTCTGAAATTCCGCTCGCGTATTCTCCAACTGTGCATTTCAGGACCCTCAGGGCAGGCACGCTCTGGGCAGCAAGGTGCGCGACTCTGCCTGCTTCCTCAGCTGGGCGTGGGCGCGCGCCTTCGACCCGCCACAGCTACGCCCGTTTGTACTCAGGATCGCCAACTCGCTCGTGAGTGCTCTTCCCCACTTCCTCTCATCTTCCTCCCCTCTCGTCTAGATGAATGTGGCTCTGTTCGACCGTGAGGTGAACATCCGTCGTGCCGCGTCGGCCGCGTTCCAGGAGAATGTGGGCAGGCAGGCGCAGTTCCCGGACGGCATCGAGCTGCTCACTCTGGTCGACTACTTCGCCGTGGGAGTGCGCGCCGCGTGCTTCGAGAAGCTGTGTGTCAGGGTGGCCGAGTTCCCCCGCTACAGACAGTCCATCATACAGCACCTGCTCGCGTATAAGGTGCGTGCTGAGCGGTGCATTGTGATGCTACCAGATAGGCAGACACTCAGACTGTTAGATGAAGATGAGCATACCACTACCACATCAAATTGCATAAACTGAGACTACCATGAATCCAAAAAACCCTTACAAAACACTATATTCGTAACTAAACATAAAACGAGTCGCGAATTGAGGAATACCGTCTTCGACTGTCTATTGCTCGCAAGCGGGTATCACTCTAACGAGGAGTGTTGTTAGAGCCACACTCTCGGATCCGAACCAAATTGATAGGATACCTTAGGGTTTTTGTTGGTTTTTGTTTTGCCGGCACTTTCTAGACTTCGCGTTTCTAGATGATTGAGAA
>CAWZYM010000021.1:615000-825792 GCA_963966185.1 Rhabditoides inermis | reverse complement strand
GACTCGTTCTGTGTTGCATTGCATGGATGGGGATTGTTGTTGTGCGAGCATTTGCTAGCCAGGTTGAGTGTGTGTGTGTGCTGCATACATGTTATGGCCGTGTGTAATCCATCCGTGAGCGACAGAGTATTCATTTCACACGATGCCGATAGATGGCAGTTGGGCATGCATATGTCCCCTTTTTGACACCGGGCTATTCCATAGTTTTCTCGTGTCCCCAGCTTGGCTCGACTATGTTACAACGTGTCTCTCGCTTGCTTCTTCTCGCGGTCATCCTCGATCACTCTCTCATCTCACCGCACCCCTTGTCTCTGTTATTGTTGTTGATCTCGAGATCGCGAGTGTACTAGTAGTATTGGAATTGGTTGTGTCTGATGACTGTGCATGCGGCTATAGGAACATACGAAACGGTCTGTGTTAAGTTATTGTTATGATCTTTATCTTCTACGGAAATACATAATAATGACATCGTCTTTTTTAGATTTAGGATGTGGTTCGAAGAGCATCGAAGAGTGGAGGGATCTGTGGTCATTCAAGGTACGCATCTCTCTCTCTCTCTCTCTCTTCCTCTCTCTTCCCCCCCCCCTCTCTCTCTCTCTCTTTCTCTCTTTATCTCTCTCATTCCTCTCTTTCTCCAGGTCGACTTCATCGTCGCCTCCCTCTCTTACGTCTTCGCCACCACCAACCTTCTCAACCTACCAAAGATGATCCTCGAGAACGGAGGACGTGAGTAGCTTTTTTTCTGTTTTGTATATTGTTAATTGTGTTTATGTACAATCCTATGACATACGTTTGGTTTGAGTGGCGTTCGTGAGTGCGTACGGTGCGAGTTTGCTTGCGGTGGTGCTTCCCACCATCATCCTCGAGCTGGCAATCGGTCAACTCACTGGAAGGGCGCCCGTACTCGCATTCTACAACCTCGTGCCTCTTTTCAAGGGTGAGAAATCCATTCTCTCTCTCTCTCCCTCCCTCTCTCCCTCTCCCTCTCCCTCTCTCCCTCTCTCCCTCTCACCACCTCCTCTCAGGCATCGGAGTGGCGCAGATCCTGTACTCGCTCATGGTGCTGGCGTGCATGACACGCTTCGTGGGCTGGCTGTGTCTGTTTCTCTTCCACCTGTTCTGGACAGTGTGGGCGGACCGGCCGGGGCTTCCGTGGCTCAACTGCAAGAACTTCCCTGAGCTGGTGGCGTTCCCGTGCCGGGAGGCGGGCAGCCTCGCCAACTTCACCGCCAACACGCACACCAAGCTCAACGCCATCCACGACGAGAGCAGCCTCATGCAGTTCATCAAGTGGGTCTCTCGTCTCTTTCCTGCGCAGTTGCCCTCATCGCTCCTTTTCAGCTCTCTGGAGCGTCCGTCGTCGTCGATTGTGGACTTCGGCGACTTCCAGCACTACCTTCTGTCCGCACAGGGCGCAGTGTGGATCGGCGTCTTCCTCGCCATCTGCTTCGGCGTGCGATGGCTCGGAAAGGTGAGAGGGCTCAACATTCTTCAGTGCACTGTCAGATGTGGCTCTTGAAAGGAAGCACGTGTAAGAGAGGTTGAGCTGGTCGCTTGCAGGTGATCCCGTTCACATTCATGGCCTCGTTCTCTCTGCTGCTGGCGCTGCTCATCCGTGCGTGCACCATGGATGGCCTGTGGCAGATGCTGGAGGGAGTGTGGACGGCCACCGACTGGGACAGGATGATGGACTATCACGTGAGTATACTACAATGTTTGTCATTTCTTGTGATGTTTTGCTGGCATGCTCGCTAAGAAAGCATGATGAACACACAATCACAAATCCGCGACGTGACGTTTAACCTTATTAATCTGGTTTGTTAGATGTGGAAGCTGGCTGCCGAGCAGGCGATTCTGGCGTCGGGCATCGGCTACGGGGCGTTCATCACGATCGGGAGCTACAACAAGAGGAGCAACAACCTCGTGGGGGACACCATACTCATCGTGCTCGGACACGCACTCCTCACCGCCATGCAGGTAGGGGAGGGGGGGAAGGAAGAGAGAGAGAGAGAGAGAGAGAGAGAGAGAGAGAGAGAGGGGAGAAGGTGGTCCGTTCAGGTGGTGATGGTGTTCGGTTTCGTTGGCTACGTGGCCGTGAAGACGGGTCTGCAGCCGCTGGAGCTGCTCGATCAGGGTGAGTCTGCCTCCCTCCCCCCCTTCCCTCTCACTCTCCCCTGTTCAGGCGAGACGCAGCTGTGGCACCTGCTCGCCTACCTCTCCTACGTCCCCAACATCAAGCTGTGGAGTGGCATGCTACTCGCCATGTGCATACTCGTACTCGGAAACGTATTCGTGAGTTGTTTCTGGACTCTTCTTTTCTGAGCTGTGTCACGTGTCCCTTTCAGTTCCTGCTCTCGCTCTCTGTCCTCGCCACCCTGGAAGACGCGTTCGGTGAGAAGGCCTCGCGGTGCTTCCCCCGATTCCTTCTCGCATTCCTCACTGTCGCCTTCGGATACGGACTCAGCATATACTTCACCACACAGGTGCGTCTTCTTTCTCGTGGAATCGTTCCACCTTTTTCTACCTTGTGTTCTACCTTGATGATCGTATTCAATGTAAATGTATAAATAGTATTGCGTTGCGTACTCACTCTCACCCTTTCAGGCGGGCCGCCACGCGTACGAACTAGCCACCGGGTTCCTCAAGTATATCACCCTGTGGGCCATCCTGGCTGCTGAGCTGTTTGTCACCGCCTGGTTCTACTGTGAGTCTCTCCCCCTCTCTATCTTCCCTACCTCTCTCACCCCTCCCTCCTTGTAGGCGCGCACCGTCTGGGCAAGGACCTTCACTCTATGCTGCGCGCCGCGTGCTGCTGGTGTCTCGGCCACTTCATCCTCCTCTTCACCTACCTCCTCCCGATTGTGCCCATCGCAATCGGTGTGCTGAACGCGTTGGACTACGACTTCTCGTCGTACTCGCCTGCCGTGCGCAGCTGGGAGTGGTCGGAGTACGTGGGGGCGGGCCTGGCCCTCCTGCCCCTCACTCCCATACCCTACTATGTGTACGTGGCATGCTGCTGCGCATGCTGCTGCCGGGCAAGCGGCGGCGAGACCAGATGCCAGAGGGCAAAGGACACCATCAAGGTACGATCGGGGACAGTGTACGCCTTTGTAAGGTATAGTATCTCACTGTATACGTTGCAGACTCGTCTTGGGAGAGATTCGGAGAAGGGTGCGTGCCACCCGGGCGCGGGGGCTGCTCCGAGGTACACCTCCTCCGCCCCCGGATACCTCCTCCTCCCTCAGGCACCGCTCGCCGAACCAGAGACGTTCGAGGTGCGTTCATCAACGTTATTGATTGATAATGGAGCACAGTTTCTGAATGTGTGTGATTTCAGCAGCGGTGACGCCAGAGGTTCCTAGCGTGAGCGCGCGTGAGCCAGTCTCTCGCTAGCTGCCACCCCTTGAATACGGTGTATCGACAGGAGCGCCGGTCACTCTTCTGCGGCGACCGCCCCCTCCTGTCACCCCTCCTCCTCTCTCCCTCTCTCTCATGCTTGTCACTGTGCGAATGCGATAGTCATAATAATTGTTAACCGAACAAATGTCCGCGGCCCGAGCGCGGCTTCCCCTCTGTCACTTTCCACATCTTTCTCCATTCTCATCGAACCCCCTTGCGACACAGCCCGTTTGTTTACATATGCAGAGATTGTTTTGTGGGAGAAGATTTATGCAAATTGTCGTCGAAACGATGTAGATCTATTTCTGAGTATGTTGTGCATAGATTGTGTATTTTTTTCATCCACACCGCATGTTCACATTTGATGTACTAGCGTTTGTTTCTTACCCTCGTCGATAAAATCTATTCGAGAACGTGTTTCGAAATTATCTTATGGTATTGTGTTGATTCGGGGTGGCAATTGGGTATTGCGAATTTATGAATCACGCCAATTTTATTGGAAATGATGGCATTTGTTGTGGTTTAGGAGTACAGAGCAGAAGATGCGAGCATATATGGGTAGAGGAGGGAAGGAGGAGGCAGAAGCATGAAGAGCATACTCTTCTGTCTACTTGTGAGCGTAGCGGCGCATGGTGAGGATGCCTTCCCCTTCCTTCCTCACCCCCTCTCCCTCACAGGCCGCCACCGTCTCCGTCCACTCGCCGTGGATATCGGACAGGTGTGCCAGCTCGCGTCTCACTACCACGTCGACGACAGATTCAACGAGCAACAGTACGGAGTGCCGGGACACAGGGTGGGTCACTCGATCGAGGCTTGGCATTTGAAGAAGTTCAGAGTCCCCTGCGAGTGTCTCTCGGTGTGTGCTCGGAGTACTTTGTCGAGTGTGACATGACGAGGAATGGCAGCCACAGCATACGAAAGTGTCCCTTCCACGGACAGGTAGGGAGGGAGGGGAAGGGAGGAAGGAAGAAGAACACCGACTTGTAGGTGTTCATGAGAGGCCGCTGCGACGAGGCGTCCGAGTTCACCAGGGAGTGTTTCGACGCGGACACGAACCGACTGGCAGAAGAGACCAAGACACTCGCTGAGGTGGGAGAGAGAGGGGGGGAGAGAGAGGGGGAGAGAGTGGGGGAGAAAGAGGGAGAGAGAGAGAGAGAGATCCCTTCTTGCAGCGCTTCGAGCTGTGCGCGGCGGGCAGTGGAGTGTATGTGATGGAGGGTGACCGCGAGTGTTCCCGCCAGGCCATCCTCTGCAACCACAACAGAAAGACCGCCATACCCATCACCTGTCCCAGAAGTGAGCCGCTCTCCTCCTTCTCTTGTAGTCATATCTTCAGACCACATGCTCACCGACCATCTCACATGCGAGAAGTTCGCCGACTGCAGGAGGGCAAGTCTGCGCGAGACGCAGCCACTCAGACAGTATCTGCTCAGGTAGACAAGAGAAGCGAGGGAACAGGAAAGACATACAAATGCAGGTCTACGTGCGAGCGCCGTCACTCGGCCCGCTACAACGACCCGCTGAACCCGATCCGGGAGCACGCGTGCGGGCCGTGGTACGTCGACTGCGACGACGAACCGGCAATCACCTACTGCGAGCCCGGATACGTGTACGATGAGGTGGTCTATGCTTCTGTTCCTCTCTCATCCAATGTTCACAGAGGTACGGCTGCCGCGAGTGGCGCTCCGACGATATCTGCACCATGGCTGGCGTGTGCGAGTGAGTGCGGGAGAAGAGGAATTGTATGGGGGAATGGACTGACACTGCTTTCAGTGGCCGCGAGTGGTCGATCGTCTCTCTCGGAAACTGCTCCTCCGAGCACATCCAGTGCAGCGGACTGCGAGCAGAGCTGTACACATGCAAACCAGGATTCGTGTACAGAAAGCAGGCGGGACAGTTAATTCATTCTCAAAATGACGTCATTGCTTCAGTCGTGTGTTCCGGCGTCGCGGTATGGATGCGACGAGTGCAAGGCCGGAGAGAAGAGAGCGACCGAGAAGTGTGATGAGGTGAGAAATTCATCAATTAGTTTAGTAGTGAATGGGAGCAAGAGAATCCTAGTTGTTTTCAGTTCCTTTCGTGCAAGGAGGGTGAGAAGGGTTCTCTGGAGTGGCGTCGTCGGGTGTGTGAGACGGGCACGGGATACGATGCGCAGCTGGCGAGGTGCACCCGCGAGAGGTACTGCGCCGAGGAGAGGAAGGTGCGCGGCACTCTTATAATAATTTATAAGGTTGCATAATAACACGTGGAAAAGGAAGAAAACTGATGATACAACAACACACACTCGAATGGGGACACTCAAACTTCCTTCCTCTCGTACTCCTTCCTCCCTTGCAGTGCAAGGGCGGCGAGTCGTACTCCATCACCTGCAACACATACATGTACTGCGTCGGAAGCGGGTGAGTGGACTGGTTGTGGAAGATGATTTCATCTCTTTTTCTCAGATACGAGATGTACACATGTCCGGCTCTCACCCGCTACGATCCTGCCGTGAAGCGATGTGTCTACGACGACAAGTGCCGACCGCAGGATAACGTGCGTCCTCTCTCTCTCCCTCCCTCTCTCTCTTTCTCTCTCTCTCTTTCTCTCTCTCTTTCTCTCCCTCTCTCGTCCTCTCTCTCACCGTCCCCCTCCAGTCCTCGTGTCGCGAGGGGGATGTGCTGCACTCATCGGGCTGCCAGTTCTACACGGCTTGCGTCGAGGGAAAGTTCCAGCAGTTCAAGTGCCAGGTGGACGGGATGTGGAATCGTGCGTTTCTTTTTTCCCCATCTCTCGTAGCCTCTCCCCCTCTCTCTCCCTCTCTCTCCCTCTCTCTCCCGCTCCCCCCTCTCTCTCCCCCCCTCCCTCCTTCCCCCTCTCCCTCTCTCACCTCCTCTCTACTCTAGCTGCCTGCGCGCACTGTAACCAGGACCAGACTGGCGTCTACCAACCGCCTGCCATTTGCACCAAGGGAGCGAAGAAGGTGTGATGCGTTTTCCTTGTAACCTTAATTGTTATCTTAATAAACTAACGACGATGCATGTATTGTAGGCGCACGAGTCTGACTGCGAGGCGTTCTATGAGTGCGCCACCGGACAGACGTGGCAGTACTCGCGGTGAGAGCATCCCCCTCTTTCTCCCTCATGTCTCTCTCTAACAGGTGTCCGTCCGGCGAGGCGTTCGACTCGTCCTCCCTCTCCTGCTCCCCCGCCGCCGGATGCTACCCAACAACACCCGTCGCCTGCCACAATGCAATGGTCAGACAAGAGGGTCTCCCCCCCCTCTCTCTTCCTTCCTCTATCCCTCCCTCTCTTCTTTTTCATTCAGAAGTATCAGAAGTTGTGTTTCGAAAACTGTGTCAATTGCAGATCTTCTTCCCGAATTCGACGGACTGCCGGCACTTGATCGAGTGTGTGGCTGGCGCGTGGGTGAACAAGCAGTGCCCGGAAGGAATGGTGTACGGTGGGTGGACACGTCGTGGGTGGTCCCTAGACAATCTCTCAATCACTCCTGCTCAGACACTCACCGTCTCGGCTGTGTGCTCGGAACCGTCTGTCCGGATGGACCCTGGGGACAAGGCCCCTCACCGCCCGCCCCCAACCCGCCCGTCTACGCCCCGCCCACCGAGCCCCTCCCACCCGCAGTCGAGCCAGTGTGCAAGGAGGGAGAGGTGGGAGAACTATGGGAATGGGAAGCACAAGCTTTTCCAGACGTACGCTGACAACGTGGACTGCACGCGATTCACGGTGTGTGTGAAGGGTCGATGGGCGAACAGAGTGTGTCCGGATGGCACGTCGTTCTACGCGGACAAGACATGCAAGGCCGGCTGGAACCCGCAGTGCACGGGGGAGTGCGAGGAGGACGCCAAGAAGGCGAGCGGACAGTGCGGAGAGTATTTGTGAGTCACCCCTTCCTTCCTTCTATATCATCCCTCCTATCAGGCACTGTCGCATGGGCGAGTGGCGTCAGGAGAAGTGTCCAAGGGGGGCTCGCTTCGAGAACGGAAAGTGCACCGGAACCTGTAAAGTGAATTTTAAACGATTACTTCGTCTGATTTGCGAATAACATCACTTGTTCAGCCACCCGCACCTCCCTCCTACTCATGTGAAGTGGGCCAAACGAAGCCGGTGCCCAACGACCCGCGCAAATACCACGTCTGCAACTACGAACACTTCTGGATCGTCCGACCCTGCCCCCTCAACATGCACTTCGACCCATACGTATGTTATGTCTCCAGTGGGACACTAACACGTGATCAGCTGTTCAGCTGCACAAGTGCCGCGTGATTCCGACGACTACGACTCCCGTGTACACCGTCCCTCCCACCACCACTCCCCAGCCACAGCCGCCCTCCCCTCCATGCAACGAAGGAGCGACCAGGGAGAAGAAGAACAAGAAGGAATGCCAGGAATATGAGGTTAGATGAGACAGATCGCAGAAGATCCCGATTCTCCAGATGTGCGTCCACTACGAGTGGACGACTGTTCGCTGCACGGGCAAGGACGGGTGGAAGGGCGGCAAGTGTGTGACGGGGCTGTGCTACGCGCCCGAGCAGTGCACTGCCGGAGAGTACCGCGCAGTGCCCGGCAACTGCGCAGTCTTCGAACAGTGCGTGCACGCCGTGTGGAAGGCGAGTCTCTCTCTCTCTCCCTCTCCCCCTCCCTCATAATCCACCCCTTTCAGGAGATGCCGTGCGCCCCAGGCACGCACTGGAATAGCAAGATCAACACGTGCGACCACATTGGAAACGTGCCCGGCTGCTAACCCATTCCTCTCCCAAATCTCCGGTTTATTACATTATACTCATCAGAGTCGTGCGAGAATACAAATAACAAATAAATTAATAACGAGCGTGGCTCGAGTACAAACTACAACATTTGGCATGGGTAAAATCGGCGAAGAGCATTGCACATGGAAGGGGTGTGTACGGAAGGGTGTGTATGGAATGAGGGAGCGTCTACTGCTTGAGGTATCCATTCGGGTTCTGCGTCTGCCAGTTCCACAGATCGCGGCACATATCATCCAGACCGAACTCGCACTTCCACCCGAGCTTCTCCTCGGCCAGCGAGGGATCGCAGTACACAGAGGCCACGTCTCCGATGCGAGGAACGCCCATCTGCAAGAGAACCCATCTCCTATCCCCCCTCTCTCTCTCTCTCCTTACTCACCTCAGTGGGGATGATCTTTCCACTGGCCTTCTCGAGAGCAGCGACCATCTGGCGGACAGAGTAGCCAGTGCCGGTGCCCAGGTTGTACACCTCCACACCCACATGGCCTGAATCACGAGAACATGGTAGAGAGAGAGGGGAGGGGGAAGAGACGCACCCTCGCGCTGGACGCGGTCGAGTGCCTTGACGTGTCCCTTGGCGAGGTCGACAATGTGGATGTAGTCTCGCACCCCCGTGCCGTCCACAGTCGGGAACTTGTCGCCAAAGATGCGCACCACCGGCAGCTTGCCGATCGCCACCTGACAATGTCACTTTCAAGACTCTCTCTCTCTCTCTCCTCTCTCTCTCTCCTCTCTCTCTCTCTCTCTCTCTCTCTCTCTCCTACTCCTCTCCCCCCCCCCCCCTAATACCTGGCTGACGAAGGGCATGAGGTTGTTGGGCACACCACGCGGGTCCTCTCCAATGCGACCCGACGGGTGAGCGCCCACAGGGTTGAAGTAGCGGAGCAGCACAATGTTCCAGTCCTAAAACACCGTCATTCTCATCTCCTTCTCCCGCTCTCTCTCTCTCTCTCTCTCTCTCTCTCTCTCTCTCTCTCACACACACACACCTTGTGTGCGAATCCGACATCCATAAGGATCTGCTCCATCATGTACTTGGTCTGTCCGTAGGGGTTGGTGATGCCCTGTCCGGTGGGCGACTGAAAGAAAGGACCTTCTGATTCTGATCCTGAACCCATCTTCTTCTTTCTTTGCCACAACTTGACAGGTACCCTCATCATCAACTCTCCCAACCGATTCCCCTCCCTACTCACCTTCTCAGTGATGGGCAGCTCGGCGGGCGGTCCATAGACGGTGGCCGACGAGGAGAAGACAAAGTTCTTCACCGAGTGCTCCTCGCACATCTGCAACAAGCGTAGTCACAATACAGAACATTCTCTATTCTACGTAGTTGTTCTCGTCCCTCTACTGTTGCACCTCGAAATTGCATCAGATATGCTATCTGACCCACCTTGACGAGGTTGAGTGAGGCGATGAGGTTGTTGGAGTAGTACTCGTACGGCTTCTCCACCGACTCGCCCACTGCCTTCAGCGCAGCCAGGTGGATCACCGCGTCGATCTTGTTCTGAAACATCCACACATCTAGCTGAGTAGGAGAAGAAAATAATTCGATCTGCTCGTACCTTCTCGAATATGGGCGCGAGCTGGTTCATGTCGCACACGTCGGCCTTGATGAAGGGGATGGGCTTGTTGGTGAGCTGCGACACGCGCTGCAGCGACACCGCGTCCCCATTCTCGTCTACAATATAACAGTTATGATATCGACATATCGAGTACAATATGAAGTTATGCCATACATCCCCGGCAACATCACTTTCTCCCTTCTTATCGCGACATCATCGCACCGTCAAGAAACCATCAAAACATGCATGACCGGCCGGCGTCTGATAACAACGCACACACAACAGTCATGTCAGTGTGATCATGTCAGCAAATGCACTTGCGGAAAAACGAACCGACAGTCGGTGCTCCGTATTCGCAACAAACAAGCGGCAAAAAGTGGCGCACACGCACCTTCGATCGAGTTGGAGAAGTTGTCGACGCAGAGCACGTCATAGCCGGCATTGAGCAGCTCCAGCACAGTGTGCGAGCCGATGAAACCCGCCGCGCCCGTCACCAACACGCGCATGCCTGCTGAGAATGGAATGAAAGAAAGAAATACAACATAGAACCACAGTGATAAAAAAATATATGAACGAACGAGGAGCCACGCAATCCTGCGAAACACACAGCGGACAACCACAACAATCCACGTCGCCACTGCGCGCCACGCAGTGAAAGCGAGAGAAGAGAAGAAGAGTAGGAGAGAGACACAGCTGCGATCCACGAAATCGAAACGCGAAACAAAGCGTGCGCGAACCGCAGTGAGACGTGCGTGCTCTGCAAACGGGTCCGAAAAGAATGCATCCCTGCGCGAGAATGACGTGAGAGAGAGAGGAGAGAGAGGAGAGAGAGAGGAGAGAGAGAGAGAGAGAGAGAGGCAGACATCCAATATTCACCCCACAAGTGCCGACCCACTCTCTCACCACTCACGTTGGATTGGCGGGAACGAGGCGAGTGTGAGAGTTGCCATAATTCCCGCACAACAAAAACACGCTGCTCAAACACCCATATCAAATAATCGATATCGATTGAGATCGTCTCCCCCGCCCCCAATAAAATTGGTCTCATGTGAAAAAAAAATCAAAATTTATATCATACAAATCATAAAGATACAAACAAATGCAAGTGATCTCACATGGCAAGAAGTGGAAATTGAAAAGTGAAAAATAATTAAGAGCGAATCGGTAATATAAGTGAGGGGCGAATGCAAAAGAGAGTGCGCGGCATAGTGTTACACACGCTCCTATCACAGCGGATATCGCGACGGAACAAACACGCCTAGAACAATAGAAATCTGGAATATACAAGTGTATAAGATGACAATACTCAATAAGTGATCACCATTCAGATACTTAGAAGACCCTGTAGAGTCCGATGAGGGAGGCAAGGAGTGAGAAGGAGGCGGTGGTGCGCTGCTCCAGCTGACCAGCCCACAGAATCTGCAACAAATTAGATATCTACACGGTAACACACAAATGAAAACAAACAAACAAACACACAGGTAATACAAATACAATAATATTCATGCATTATATGAATGTATTTACCTTGTGGGGGAGGGAGTTGACAGCGGAGACGAAATCGGAGGCGAGTCCAATCAGCGTGATCCAGTCCTGCTTCGCCTTCTCCGTAGACTTGAGAGAGATCGCGCGGATCTGCAAACTCATTTCAACTCTCTAGCCTCCTCCTCTCTTTCTCCACTCACCTGTCGTCCGATGCCGGCAATGAGGGCGGCTATCCACAGGTAGAGGCACCACCTGAACAGGCGGGCCGAGTCGAGCGAGAGTATCTTGGCATCGGAGAGGAAAGCGAGCAGTTCAACCACTCCATACACACTGTATACTCCCGTCACCGTCGCTGCGCACGCGTTCTCGATCTGAAACCAATACTCACTCAGTTGGACGGCTGTCTGATGGTTATCTAGAAAATAAAGCATTGATAAATCAGTCAGAAATGATTAAATCTTCACTTATCAACGACGGGATAAAACTCTATACATGTGATCGCATTAGCACGCCGGCTAACCCACGAGATCAAATGTCTCATCCGATACGAACAGTGCAAATGGCAAAGATCTTGTAAAATTACATGACACACACACACGCTCACTCTGTCCGCTGGCCCGGCTCCTGCTTTGAGTTGCATGCACGCCTTCATCATGCTGGGGTGGTTGAGCTGTCGCATGACGAGGCGGGCAGAGCTCAGTTGCTTCGCCAGTGCCAGCCATTGCGCCTTCCGCGGACTGTCCTGCAACATACTTTTCCTTCCCATCCCATTTGCACACCCGCGTCAAACGTCAACGTCTGACAAGTATATTTCGGTTTATCGTCCCCTTACTTGTGCTTTGAGCTGGAAGAAGAATGCGAGTGATCGGATGGCCTTGTCTCTTCCTGCATATGTTGCGAGAACACGATTCCACTGATCCAACTGAGTCGGAGGAGATGTCATCTAAACGAATACTCATAACAATTTCATGAAAAAGGAAGAAAATATAGACAGCACTACGGGTGACCGAAATTGGAACGATATGTCTGATTGCAATGAAACACATGACGAGACGACCGATTCAGTATTAGAGCAGGATTCATCCTATACTCTACTGTTGCAGCTCCGCCCACGAATAGAACCATGTACAGGGTACAGCTACACTGTAGCCGGCGAATCAATTCACGCGGTCAATCAAAAACTGTCGCGTGCATGTGACAACATTCCTTTATCAAATCTAAACTCAACTCGAATACAATAATCAACAACAACAAGCAACACGGGTATCTAACTCCAATAGAATAGCCAGGGGTTTCGGGATAGGAAACACAAACAGAACGACGCGCAGATTCGCCAGCATGTGATAACGTAACAATGTGGAACGCGTTAGAAGAAGAAACAAAGAGATAACAACAAAATCGATAAAGGTGGAGAGAATATGAAATATTTCTCCTGAATAAAATGAAGAGACGTAATTGACGGTAGTGTACGAGACTTTAGCAGCGTGGTTGGCTGCATGGGGGTCGCAATGGACTGACCAAGACGATCAAATCGGCATCCAGAACGACTGGGGACGATCAACGTTCGTTGGTGAACTTAGAGCATAGACTCGATCAGGGTGTCGCGCAGCGAGTTGGAGATGGTAGTGGGAGCCTGTTCGCCCAGCTTGAAGATCGACTCGATAACCGACAACTCCGTCGAGGTGGTGTCCAGACCTACAACAGAACATACAAAATGAGACAAAAAACTTAAAGGTAAATATACAATAAATAAATAGTCTCAATGTCTCACCAGTGAACGCGATCCAATCGTTGACGCACATACCAGCTCCGATGAGCTCAGATCCGCGATTGAGGGTGCCGGCGACAACAGGGATCTGAAGGAGAGCAGCCAACTCACGCTGGGTCTCGGGAGGAGTCTTAGCAGCCACAAGGCAACCCTGGGACGAAAGCGCGGCATAGCTTCCGACCTGAATAATACTATTGAAAAGGAATTTACTCACAAAAAAAAACGAACCAGAGCATTCTGCGCGAGCGACACGCGAAATACTTCGACATTGAGAGTGTCGATGAGAGCCTGCTCAGTCTCCTGGCTGATCTCAGCGTGCACGAGAGCAACGTGGTCGTTGCAAGCAATCACATTTCCAAGAGCCGAAAGACGCTCGTCAACACGTTGAATCTTGACCTGTACAAATGAGAGACATTTTTAAACAGTAGATTGAAACCCACATTATCGGGAAGAGCGTTACGGAGGTGCTGAATCTCCTGATCAGTGGCTGCGTTGGGAACGAGAAGACCGTGACGATTTCCAACCTACAAGAAGAACTCTCATACTGTAAAATCCACATACCAATTTGCTAACATTCGCTTTCGGGGAAAAACTCACAGTAAGACGTCCGACAATACGAGTTCCAGCAATGGAGGTGTGAACAACGGGGATAACCTCGTTCAGCTCAGACTCGACGATACTGAATTATTCATAATTGAAATATTAACACCATGAAATGCGATAGTGACAATATAATGCAATATTACAACACTTCACAGTGGAATTGCGTAATTTTGAGTAAAATCAAGCTACGCGTAAAAGCAAAACACATATTTGTTGTAGAATATACCAGCGAATACCAGCTTTAAACAGTCATAAAAAACACGTACCTGTAGAAGTTCTGAGTACCGCCAATACCAACAAGGGCGTAGCTGTTGGTGAGAGTACAGAAAACTCCGACGTCGTTGCTGCCCTCATAATCAGTCCTAAGGGCCATCTTACTCTGCAAAACAATTCACGATAAACACATGGTAACCACATGCAATATTATAAATATAAATTATAATCAACAAACGTACATGAGTTCGTAAAACAATCAGTTTCGAATCAAAAATTCGGCAAATAGCATATCGCACCACGCACCACCGCACCACCGCACCACACCACCGAAAATCGCACCACACCACACCACCGATATCGCACCACACCACTTCACTTGCGTAAAATGATCTATGCCGAAAAATCGTGGCCGAGTAATTGTTCCGCGTAGGACCCGTTATTAATGCTTCTTTTCGGACCCGTTATTTCTGCTTGAGGGGTCTTTTTTGTATCATTTTTTTCTCTTTTTTGTATTACTATATGAAATATATTAATAAAAATATGCCGAGGGCGCGGTTCAGTGAGTAGAGCGTTCGTCTCTCAATCTCACGGTCCCTGGTTCGATCTTTTTCGGAGTCAACCATTCTTGCGAAATTCCCCCTTTCCCTTTGGTGTGGCAACCCACTCTCATGGCAGCAGCCAGAAGGCATCACAGCACGATCTATGGACTCAAAGACGAAATTCAAGATGTCCGATGCCACCCAATTCAACCTTCCTCTGCTGACGTCGCCGTAATACAAGAACCCTATCTTGATCTTGACTAGGAGGACCCCGGATTCAACCGGCTAAACAAAAGCTAAACTGCATTGGAACGTGCATTAGCATCATGTTGAGTTTCCGTCTGACTTGAAACCGTAATCCGCTTGTTACCGTCCAGGCTACTTGACACACAGGCTACCTGTAGAATAGACTATACACTAATCAGATTCGCATAGATCATTGTTTAATCTAAATCCTATTCTACCGTCCCTTTCCCTCATTCACTCACCACTCGCCTCCGGACCCTCATCCAGTGAGGTCCGGATTAAAATATGATTCAAATCATCTCACAGTTCAACATATCATGTATGTTCAGTCCTCTGCTATCTTGGAACCCATATCCGGATGAATTTGAATAAAAATTATTGAAATACTAACGTTTAATGTTACAAAAACAAACGTAAACAAAAAAGAAAGACCCCTCAAGCAGAAATGACGGGTCCGAGAAGAGGCACTAATAACTGGTCCCACGCGGAACATTTACTCGGCCACGATTTTTCGGCATATACTATTTTTCGCAAGTGGTGTGGTGTGGTGCGATTTTGGTGGTGTGGTGTGGTGCGATTTCCGGTGGTGTGGTGCGGTGGTGCGGTGGTGCGTGGTGCGATATACATATTGCCCAAAAATTCAGAAAAAAATCAAAAACAGAAATATCCTCGAGACAGGTTATTCTGTGCGGGACCGATTAAATTGAATATTGTGCAATCAATCTACACTCAGCTATGCACGGCTTAACACTATTGCTCTAATACACTGCCATGACAGAACGGCATCCTGGAAAATTCATCACTTCATATAACATGTGATGAAGTGATGAATTTTCCAGGACACCCCGCAAAACGCACATAACTAAAGTTGTGTTATCTTGTGATCAGTTTGTGGGTGTACTTAGTGTGCACAAGTAACGTTATAAACTATGGTAGTCGTCAGCTGTGGTGATATGCGTTTTGTTTGTTGTTTGTTGTTTCATTTTATTCCAACGTAATCATTTATTATCTGTATAACATGCATAAAATTGATCTATCATGTAATACGTTTCAGTTTCATCATCTTTCACTTGCCATAGACAACTAACGTACGTAGCCAATCAGACAACATTTTCCCCATGGTACGTTTTTAGTGCTTATTCATACACTCGTTTTTTTACTTGTATTTTTTTATTATTATATCATATTTGCTCGCAGGAGGTGCGAAATGGCGTGCGCGAGTTTGGCTCGTGGTCGGAGCAGAAGAGTTCGAGCGGCAAGCGATACTATTACAACAAGGTGAGCTCATATGCCGTTGTAAAAGTAAACCACTCTGTTTTAGGATACGGAGGTGTCTCAGTGGGACAAGCCGGACGAGTGGAAGGAGTGGGAGCGCGTACAGGAGGCGGCGGCGAACACGCGTGTTCCGCCGCCTCCCCTGCCGCCCATGCCGCCCCCGCCGCCTCACCACAACACCTCCGTCCCCCCGCCCCCAATCACCATGCCTTCCATGCACTTCATGCAACAGCCCCCGCCCAACTACGCTCACTCCGCGCATCAGGCAGCGGTATGACATACATCGAGTTATGTAATGCAACTTCGCAGGCATTCGTGCCGTCGCAGCAGACGCAGTCGTTCAACGCGGCGCAGGTGGCCGCCGCAGCTGCCGCCTTCCACAACGCCATGCCCATAGGCTTCCACCACCACCAGCCTCCGCCCAACATCACGTCAGTATTGATACTTTGTTGTAAAACACAGAGTGTGTTCCCTTTTCAACGTTTGTTTCTGCAGACAGCCGCCACCAACTCAGCACACGCCCGTCCAGCAGCATCCATTCGTGCAGATGGTGAGTGTGTGCTTCTCTCACCTCACCCTCTCTCTAGTCCACCTCAGTGCCGCCCCCGCCGTCTCCCATGTTCGCCGGCAAACCAACCACCACTACCATGTCCGCTACGTTCTCTCGTGAGTGTCACTTCTTCAAACTGACTATTTTCTGGCATTTCCAGACCACAACACGCCTACTCGTTCATCCTCGCAGACCACACCGAGGCATATGTACGGGCAGCACGGGGGGAACAGCGCCCATCACACCCCCTCTTCACACTATGACAGGGCGGCGGCGGCGACGCGACAAGATTCGAGCGAGGTGAAGATGGACATCGACAACGACAGCAACTCGGACCGCGCCACTCCCAAGGCGGCTGCCCCGGTGCGGGTGGCCAAGAGGGACAGCCAGAACGAGGAGAGGGAGCGGCCGGCCAAGATGGCCCGCACCGCCGAGCCGTCCCCGCCTGTGCACAGACGCAGCAGTGTCTCCCCCGCACTGTCGAACGGGCCGCCCGCCCCCACCAAGACCGACTCGCCATTACAGCCACCACAGCCGCAGCAGCACGACTGGATGCGCTTCTACTCGAAGGAGCTGGCCGAAAAGGCCAAACCGCCCGGCGATGATATACAACAGAAGCTGGTCGACTATGGACTGAACGATGTGAAGCTGCATCTCGAGTTGGGCAAGCAGCTCGTCGATCTCAAGGGAATACGAGCACTCGTCCAGACGGCACAGATGCGCGTCGTGAGTCTTTCTCCTCCTCCTTCTCCTCTTTCTCCTCCTTCTGTCTTTCAACTCGTCTCTTGTAGATTCTGAACGACCGCAAACTAGTGCATCTGGCGGAGGCGCAGCGCACGCTGGAGACCAAGATGAGGGAGCACTCGGCAGGCGCGCTCAACATCCCCTTCTCCACCTCCAATACCGCATAGACCTGTTCGCTACTATTGCTTTTGTATGTTGCTATAATTGTTGAAATTGAACACGTTGTATCACTCCAAGATCTTCATAATAAATATTTATCTACATGAACCGTACTGTGTGAGCAATGGGATGTAGCAACTTGATAGTGCGATCCGGTTAGAATCCGCGACACCTCTCTTCGACAGTGCGCTCGCTGCGGGAGGAGACAATCTCCTCCACCTCCAGCTCCGATCGGATCTGCCGGATCTGAACAAGGACATGCGAGAGGAAGCAACATGGATGATACCGTTCCGGTGAGAAGGCGCGCCTGCGGGGAGCCCTTCTCCAGTTGATTCAAGTGCTGCACGTGGGATGAGAGACAGCTGGTGAGGAGTGCGAGACGCATGCCGTGCAGGGTGTTCAGCTCCTTGCGGATGTCAGCGCATGCCTTGCTGTAGTCGGCGCCCCTCTGCGTCAGCTCCGAGTTGAGCTGGATGTGGATGCGGTCGTCTGCCTTTCGCAGACCCTCCAGACGAGTCATCATACTCGACAAATCAGCGCAGTCATCCATCCTAAACGTGCGGGTGAAAGGGCTTCACATAATAACGAACAAAGCAGATACTGTAGTCACACTACGCGCGGTCGTCGAGAAACCGTATAATTGAACGATAGTCAGTGATTGAATACAACATTTACTTCATCATTCATATAATTTTCAGCAAAACAACAACAAAACAAAATAACTAGCTATACTAATGCGGATAAACATGAGAGTGAGTTAGTTGAAAGAGGGGGCGGCGCCGTATCCGCCGGACTGGTTCATTTCCTCCTGGAGGCGCTTCTGGAGGGACTGGGAGACGAGGTTCCAGCTCTCCATGAAGCGGTCCATGCAGCGGGTCAGGCACTGCTTCTCGCCAGAAGACAGCGACGAGCCGGGCGCAGTGATGCACTTCTGCGTGCACTTCTCCGACAGGTCCTGCAAGCAACACTTAATATGAACCATAATTACATCCTACATATACATTCAGAAACATACAACAACATACTTCCAAGAAAAAAATATAAAATGAACAACAAAAAATAATTGTAAATGACCCACGGTGATGAGGTTTTGGGCGTTGACCATGGCAGCCTGCTGCTTCACGCCGAGTAGAACCTGGATATACAACTCATATTACATACATAAATATTGTGTTTGTACCTACACATTCATTTTAATACGCTCACAGCTGGGTAAATGTACGCTCACCTGCTCCTGCTGCTCGGGAGTGAGCTTCTTCAGGTTCTCCATATCCATCAGCTGCTCCATTTTCTGAAATCGATCTACGTACACAAACAAAACATATAAAACAAAAACAAAAAAACAACATGAAAACTTTTTAGCAGAATGAAAATGATGTAAGAACAAACGGGCTGTCTCCTGTTTTGAGACTTCATTTTTTCTCAACACGATTTTTGATGTACGGTATGTCTTTTAAATCATCACCGTCGTTTGAGCAGTTGATCGCGTTTGTTGTTGGAGCTGAAATGAATTTGTTTATTTTGTGTGTATTATGTTTTATAGTACTGAGATAGGTGATTGCTGTAATAACAGTGATGCGTGTTGCAGATGTGGGGAGGCAGTTTCCAGGAAGAGGATGAGTGCGACGGCCGCCAGTTGGCCGAGTTCAACAAGGGGTACATCAACGAACCCCACATGGAGACGTTCCGTTTCGCCCAGCCCCCACTCGGAATCGATGTGAGTGGTTACTCTCTGACATTCCACAATCTTGTTGCGCGTAGTGTTTGCGTTCAAACTTTTATTTTGTGCTTAATGTCATCATTTCGGTTTTATTCCTGTTTTTGTTTCAGGCCAAGGAGTTTGTGAACACGCACTTCGGGCCGAACTCTGCGGCTAAGAACCTGCAGTTCCGCCGTGGAACCACCACCCTCGCCTTCCAGTACAAGCCCAAGACCGCCAATGACAAGGTAACCAATTGCTGTATCCATCTCTTCACCATTGTTTTTCAGGGAGGTATCGTCGTTGCTGTCGACTCGCGTGCCTCTTCCGGAGAGTACATATGTGAGTATTACATTGCTTTCGAGATATATTGCTTTTGAAGTGCACATGAACCCGTTTAGCTTCGAAGTCCGTGATGAAGATTCTTGACATCGGAGACCGCATGGTGGCTACGATGGCTGGAGGAGCCGCCGACTGCCAGTGGTGGACCCGCGTCGTTGCCAAGTACTGCACGTGAGTTTACTAGTTTACCCTTCCTGATCTCTTACAGTGGGCCGATTATTTCGAATATATTTTGTAGTCTGTACGAGCTGCGCGAGAAGACTGAGATTACTGTGGCGGCTGCGTCCAAGTACTTCTCGAATGTGCTGTACGGCTACCGCGGACAGGGTCTTTCTGTTGGATCGATGATTGCCGGATACGACAAGCGCGGTCCCGCCATCTTCAAGGTATCAGTATCCTTCGTAGCTCTGAAATAGTGGTGGGTTCAGGTTGACTCCGACGGGGAGCGCGTGCAGCTGGCCGTGTGCTCTGTGGGCTCGGGTTCTCTGAACGCGTACGGAGTGCTGGACACGCACTACAAGGAGGAGATGACGGACGAGGAGGCGCTGCAGCTCGGCCGCCGCGCCATCATGCACGCCACGTTCCGCGACTCGGGATCCGGAGGAGTCTGCAACAGTGAGTGCCCTCCCCCCCACCATAGTTGCGAGTAGCTCATATACATAATCTGTGTTTGCAGTGGTGCACATTACTCCCACCGAGAAGAAGCGTCTGCCTCCTGTCGATGTGTCGAAGCTGTACTACGAGTTTGCTGACGAGATCGGCCGCGACATCGCCTACAACCCCGAGGAGTAACATCTGTCCGTATCCCGCTATTTATTATTTATTGTTACCGTGTAAATAACGGTGTTGTCGTGACGTGTGTATGTATACCCGGTATCTCTCTTTTGCAAGATAAACGTTTAAAACAGTTTTATAGGATGAATCGTCGTTTGTGAATGTGTGAAAACAAAGTGATCGCGACACATGAGCCTAGGTGTGAGAGTACGTTGTTTACATGTTACAATGGTGCATGAGATAGCTGAGTAGACAATCAATAGTGATTTTTTATGTACATCAGAAACTTAGACATAATTGCAGTTAGTGTCTCCTGTTGTTGTTTCTTCCGCTTCCTCCTAAGAATGACGATACGAGTGCGGCCACTCCGACGGCCCCCACAATGACGGCTCCCTTGATGAGGTCCTTGCCCGTCAACTCCACCTCCACCGTCTCCGACCGCCTCTGTCTCGGGGGCGGCCCTCCCCCTCCCATCCCACCGAACATGCCTGCGAATGGGTCGACCGGCCGGCGCTGTCCCTGCCCCCCGCCCCGCACTCCCCCACCGAACAACTCGGCGAACGGGTCGACCGGCCGCCGACCGCCCCCTCCATACACTCCCCCGAACAGGTCTGCGTACGGGTCACCCGAGCCCCTCTGTCGGGGCATGCCGCCCCCTCCGAACAGGTCTGCGAACGGATCGGCGGGCCGGCCGCCCTGCCTCGCCCCTCCACCGCCGAACATGCCAGAGAACGGGTCGCTCGGCGCGCGCGCCTTCCGCTCCTTGATCTGCAACTCCATGTCGTAGTCCGTGCGGCTCTCGGGATCCGACAGGATCTGGAAGGAAAGAGGATTAGAGAGAGAGAGAGAGAGAGAGAGAGAGAGAGAGAAAGAGAGAGAGAGAGAGAGAGAGAGAGAGAGAGAGAGAGAGTGAGTGAGTGAGTGAGTGAGTGAGGAGAACAAAGAAAAGAAAGTGAGAAAGAGAAAGAGACTGAAAGAGTGAAAGAGGGATAGAACGGAAGAGAGAGAGAGAGAGAGAAAAAAAAGTGAGAAAGAGAAAGAGACTGAAAGAGTGAAAGAGGGATAGAACGGAAGAGAGAGAGAGAGAGAAAGAGAGAGAGAGAGAGAGAGAGAGAGAGAGAGAATAGAATAGAATAGACGGAGAACAACGATAGTGAGAAAAAAAAGGAGAAAGAAGGAGCTCCTACCTCGTATGCCTCGGAGATAGCCTTGAACCGGTCCCCCTCTGTGGGGTTCTTGTCTGGATGATACTTCCGAGCGAGGTCTCTGTATGCCTTCTTCAACTCTTCTTCCGTGGCTGTTCGCGAGACCCCGAGGGTGTCATAATGGGTCATCTGGAAAGGGTAATTTGACGTAATTTCATAGACTCGCATAAAGAGGGAGGAAAAGATAAGAGAATATATATCGCGTTAGGTGTCTTTGATGAACCAGGTAGAATTTCGCTTGAGCGAATGGGAATGTTTTTGACATAACACACACACAGCAAGAGAGTACAATGGTTGACGATCGATCGACTCTATCGTCTCTCTCTCTCCTCGCTCTCTCTCTCTCTCTCTCTCTCTCTCTCTCTCTCTCTCTCTCTTCGTAACTCGACTAATGTTTGCTTTCGATTACTTGTGCGATTATTCGGTAAATTGCAATTGTTTCGGAGACGACTCTCGATATCTCCTGGTGGGCATTTAAAAGCAAAGGGTATAATAAAACCGAAGACAGAGGGGGGAGGGGAGATTCGGAATCCTAGGGCCACTGGCGCTGGCATCATAGGAACCGTATTACATGGGCCGGGTCATCAGTAAGGACTACAATATACGAGACGATGGTAACATGGTCGTATCAGTTAATTGATATCTAACAGACTTGAAATAACTGTTCTTTTGTTGTTTCGTTTGTTTGTTTTGGTCTGCGAATACTCGCTGTCTACTGTGACATAACGCTCTTCGCGTGACACAACGATTATGAAATCAATATCGCAGGCGGCAACCTCGCGTGGGGGTGCGATGCGCGGAATGCATTATTTAGTTTTGTTGTTTGTTTGAAGTGTTTGTTGCGGTATTTCACTTTGTATATAAAGTTCGTGTTGTTAGTGAGCGAGCCTTATTCACGATGGCGCGTCGTGACCACATGTCCGGAGCCGAATACCTGGCGTCCATCTACGGAACTGAGAAGGATAAGGTCGGTTTGATAACTTTGCAATTGCCTATCACCATACGTACATTATGCAACAATGTATTATCATATAAGTTTGGTTTCAGGTTAACTGCTCGTTCTACTTCAAGATTGGAGCATGCCGACACGGTTCGAAATGCTCCCGCACTCACATTATGCCCACCTTCTCGCAGACGGTCGGTGGTTCCGTCAAACTATAATTACGTTTAACAAAAACAAAACGATGACATTATTGTAATACAATCTTGCACTGTGCGAATTTCAGGTTCTGCTGAAGAACCTCTACCACAACCCCGTCGTTGATGTGCGCCAGGCCGACGCCTTCTCCAAGGTTTGTGTTTTGTTTAATTCTAATCATAGTTTCACAACAAATTAATCGTTTATATGAACGCTTCATTTATCACATTTTATTCGTTCAGGTTGGAGAAAAGAACAAGGAGGAGCAGGCGTACTTTGACGACTTCTTCGAGGAAATCTTCGTCGAGCTCAACGAGAAGTGGGATCATTGTTTACATTTCGTGGTTGAATATTTATTTACAGGTACGGAGAGATCGAGGAGATGAACGTGTGCGACAACATTGGCGAGCACATGATCGGCAACGTCTACGTCAAGTTCTACAGGGAGGAGGACGCTGACAAGTGCGTCCAGGGACTCTCCAACCGCTGGTAAGATTTTTTTGTATATGTAGGCAATGTGTTATGTTCGGAAATATATTGAATTTTTGTTGAGGTTCAACGGCGACGCTGTGTGGCCGGAGCTGTCGCCGGTGACGGACTTCCGTGAGGCGTGCTGCAGGTGAGCATCCACAGGCTGTGATTGGACAAATAGATAAGCCTGCTCTCGTATCCAGGCAGTACGAGCTGGGCGGCTGCACCAAGGGCGCCTTCTGCAACTTCATGCACCTCAAGCCCATCTCGTCCGACCTCCGTCGCAAGCTGTATGGAGGCCGCGGTGGAGGCGGCGGCGGCGGTGGCGGCCGTCGCGGTCCTTCCCCCGTTCCCAGGAGACGGTGAGTATGTTTTATACTGGTTACTAAAATGTTTGTTGTGCTGAAGGAGTAGCGGTGCGTGTTGGTTTCTGGTTAAGTAGGTTGTGTTTATAGCGAGAGGTACGACCGCGACAGGGAGCGTCGCGACGACAGGCGTGGAGGGGACCGCGACCGCCGCCGCTAGACAAGGCACGGCACGTGTCTGCTGCCGCCTCGTATGTTATCTCATTCATCTATTGTTCACCCACCATTCACTGCGGTTTGTCTCCCCGGACTGACCCGAGACCCCTCTTCCTGTTAATTGTTACCGTATACCGTACACTCGCGCGGCGTATCTCATTCGTGTAACTGTTTCACATGTTGTTATCCTCTCCGCTGATACTCGAGTAAATGGGATGTGTATGGCGTGTGTGTTTTGTGATTTTGTTTGACGACGGTCGCATTGGGTCGCATGCGTTCCGGTCGTATCTGTTTCAATAGGAATATAGTTCGGTGAAATGGAAGAGTCAGGAGGCACCATGTTGCCGGAAAAGTTGCTGAACATGTTGCGGCACGGCAGCAACGAGTTGATGGTGAGTGTTGTGTGGTCTCACATACAAACATGGTAGTTGTCTAATACATGCGTTCAGATCCTTGCCGATTTTGACTACACTCTTTCGAAGCGGGAGGAGGGCGGGCGGAGATGCGCCATCGCACACGAGTCACTCAGCAGGGAGAGGCGGTGTGCGAGTGGGAGGACACTCGGAGAGGAGGTGGGCGGCAGGGCGGGGCATTGGTCAATGCATGTACAGCACGACACGATGAATGCGCGGTTCGAGGCGAAGCTGTCACATGTGAAGGGGGAGGGGGAGAGGGACAGGGTGTTGACGGAGTGGTGGAGGACGTCGCACGCATACATGGTGGAGACGGGGCTGCGCAGGGAGCAGCTGCGCCACGAGGTGGATTGCTCCACACTCGCCATCAGGTGCGCCGTCCACGAGTGTCCCCGTACTGGTGTGTGCATGCAGACCCGAGATGGTTGGCCTGCTGCTAGTGGCGGCTGGAAAGGGAGTGCCGGTGGTGGTGCTGTCTGCCGGCATCACAGATGTCATCCAAGCCGTCTTCGACAGACACTTGCCTGGGCACAGCCAATCCTACAGGGTCATCTCCAACTCGATGTACTTTAACGAGAAGGTGTGTTGGTTAGCGTTTGACTGTTTGCACTTTTCAATGAGGTTGACGTGAGATGGGTAGCAAATGATGTGATGATCATGACGTGGTTGTTTGTAGGACGTGTTGGTGGGATTCACTGACCCGCCCCTACACTCGCTCAACAAGTGGCTGGCTGTGGACGAGGAGACGTGAGTTCATGTAGATTCTATGAAACCATATTCTTGTTTAGGCGTGCGTGGGTATCGTCCCGTGCCCACTGTGTGTTGCTTGGAGACGAGCCGAGTGATGTGAGGATGGCAGATGCCTTTCCCCATCTCAAAGACTGTTGGACGGTCGGCATCGATGAGAAAGGAGAGGTGAGTATATTAGATGTATCGATTCTTCCGAATTTAGCACGCACTTGATTATGTCGATTGTAAAGATAGTGGTCGTAAAATATGAGTATGATTTGTGTGGCTCTGGTACTTTGTCGAGCAGTTCGTTAGTGATTATTTATTGATATCTACTGATAGAGGGTGCACACACTTTCTACTCGGGAACTTGGGTGGTCTCGCGTAAGTGTGTTTTTTTTTCAGGTGAACAAGCGTGGTATGTGTGGTTTGTTCGATCAAGTCGTCTCGGCAGCCGACCTGCCTGCGTGGGTCGACGAGTTCTGCACACTCCTCTAGCCGGGACTTTATTCTTATCTCCTCTACTATACAGTTGCTCTCCAAGGGTCGAACGCCAGCATTTCCAGTAGCCATTCGTTCATTGACATATGCTTATCTCTCCAATATCCCATATGTCCAGGTCATGAATTATCTAGCCCCGTTTTTTGTTACAGTATGTGATGTTCAATTTCAACGAATTGATAAAGAATTCATTACCATACTGTTTTTGTGCGTCTCTTGCCTGCAGAGCAGTTGCAATCCGTTGACTCTCGGATGTCATATTTTCTGTCTGTTTTGTGGCATTATACCTCGAGGCGATGTACTAGTAAACGAATAAGTGTGTAATAGAATGAGAGAGAATGCAAGTAATAGTGCTGTGGCGGGTGAGATAGTGAGAGATACAAACACACACAAAGAAGAACTGCGATTGTCTGCCCGCGAATCGCATTGATCTGCGCCCTGCTGCCAGCTGGTATTCACTAGACTATTCAAATCTGAGCTGTCGCAATTGTTATTTGCATCTTGATTGGTGATTGGAGATTGGGTGCGAGTTGTGGTCATTACTGGCTGCAGGCGGGTGGATGCGCGGGTTGGGCAAGGCAGCGGCCACCGCTGCTCTCGCCACCACATCCCTCCACTCACTGCGCGTCTCGCAACGAAGGCTTTTCGCCGTCACTCCCCTCTTCCGAGGTATGCCCCCTTTCCTTCTCCTACTGCTTGCTCATTATGCTTGCTATTGGGTAGTGGTGGTTCTGCTGATATTTTGAAACCTGTACTAGTTCTAGTTGCATGTTTCTGTTTCGTTCAGTAGAAAGTGTTTGATAGTGTGTGATAAGAGCGCGGGACGTGGGGTCATTCTGATGCTTTTTCATCCAGGGAATGCCCTTGTCCCTATCTCTCGGCAGGGACAGGACAGTAGTCAATGGTCGTAAATTCTCAGTGAGTTTCGTACTATGATTGAAGATGAGAGAGGGTGGGGAGACGGTTATAGATAGATGGAAGCGTGATAATCGTGTGTAGATAGTGGGATCCCGCCCGGTCTGGTCCCAGGCGGAGGGGTATAAGAGGCTGAGGCTGAGGCGGACGGACCATTCTGCCTATTGGCCACCCGAATTCCACATTTGAATTCATCATCCGAAATGAGCTCGACCGGCCTCATTCCCGTCGCTCTCATCGCAGCGAACAGTGGGTTTCGGGTTTTGTCATTTTGTCTCAGCGGGTTGTGTTCGCTTCGCTAAAAGGAGTTGTCTGCATGTGGCAGAGAGACACTGTTGCCGCCAGCCGCTGGTTAGTGCGGAGTGGTGGTGGTGGGGGCTGGTAGGAAGTGGCAAGGTCGTGTGGCTCTTGTCCACTCGACCGTGAGTGAGTGGCCAGACTAGTAGTGCGTATAATAATTGCCGTCTCGCACTTTTTGACGTTGATCGAGATTGAATCACGTCTTTTTTGAGTGACTGCGACGACACTCGAACTTTGGAAACTTTGAAAACTTGGTCGCTGTTATTCGAAACTAGTTGAGTGATTGCACGCGTATAAAAGACAAGAGGAGATGTGCGTCTGGGAGCCGCCTGTCTGTTCGGCATATTCCATCTGTTGGCGAGTGTGATTAGACGAGAGAGAGAGAGAGAGAGAGAGAGAGAGAGAGAGAGAGGTGCGTTCTCCGGTTCCAGGTGATTGTTTGATCGTCGCTCGCTTTTCCACCTGCAGTCTATGCTATTTGCTCTTCTCATATGCAGTGGTCCTGGTCCGTGTATCAAAAACACAGACGTCAAACATTGCAACGCGAGTGGCGGAGTCGCGCGGAGTCGCGCGGAGGCGGCTGAGGACGAGCAGTTTCCAGACAGTGGCGTGGTATCACGAGCACTGAAAGGAATCGGGTAGCTTATCAGAGATCATAACGGGCGTTGATTGCTGCTAGTGTAGACGAGTGCGCAAAGATTGAATGGGATAGTGAGAGAGTAGTGTCATGCGCGCGCTGTTACACAGTGCAGTCGGAGAGAAAGCGCTTCCATTGCTCCACCCGATTTATGAAAAATGCCTGCATGTCTGCCTGCTCGTTTTTACATTTCTTTCGCCCGCGCCCTTTCCTTTCCCGTTTCACTGCCTGGCTCCACTTGTCGATTACGGAACGAGGAGGGATTACACCTTTGAATTGATGAGACCTCGGATGATTTCACACTCACTTTTTGTGATGTCGAAGCTGTCTGGTTGTGTCCCTGATTGGTTGCTCGTGTTCTGATGCTTGTGTGTTTGCAGTGCCTGAGACTATCTCTTCCACCCCGTCTGTCAGCGACTCTGTGCCCTTCTCCACAGTCGACATCCCCCACAACACAGACATGACCAAGCTGAGCGCGTTCGAGAACATCCTCAACCTCCCCCAGGTGAGTGTCCCCCCTCTCTGTCCCCTCTCACCCCTCCCTCTAGGTGCGCGTGAAGAACCGCAGTGTGGTGGAGGCGAAGCTGCGGGACATGGTGGGAGACGGGTCGGACAAGTTCATGGTCATCACCGACTTTGACTACACTCTGTCGCGTGCCAAGGACGCGGACGGCTCTCGCTGCTGGACCACCCACGGAGTGTTCGACAACGAGGCCGACCGCGTGTCCGCCAACCTCTCGCAGAAGTTCAAGGACCTCAAGGACAAGTTCTACCCCATCGAGTTCGACCCGAACATGAGCAACGAGGAGAAGACGCCCTACATGGAGGAGTGGTGAGTGGGCGGAAAGGGAGGGGGGCGGGGCTGAATGAGGCTGTTTCAGGTGGAACACGTCGCACGGATACATTATCGAGGCCAAGTTCACGAAGGGACTCATCAACGAGTTTGTCAAGGACAGCAAGATCAAGCTGAGGTATGTGGAGAGGCAGGGGAGGAAAGAGGAGAGAGAGAGAGAGAGAGAGAGAGAAAGAAAGAGAGAGAGAGAGAGAGAGAGAGAGAGTCATTGGTGCATGTTCAGGGACGGTTCTACGTCGATGATGTCCGAGCTCAAGTCGAAGAACGTTCCCTTCGTGGTCTTCTCGGCCGGTCTGGGCAACATCATCGAGATGTTCTTTGATCAGCGCCTCGGAGAGGTCCCCTCCAACGTCCACATCATATCCAACATGATGCAGTTCAACGACAAGGTATGTGTATTGATTGATTTATCGATTGCTATTTGCTTCGTCTAGGAGGAGGTGGTGTCGTTCTCGGAGCCGCTGATCCACACGTTCTGCAAGAATGCGTCGGTGATCAAGAAGGAGGCGGGCTTCTTCCACGAGATCTCATCGAGGACGAATGTGATGCTGCTGGGAGACTCGCTGGGAGACCTGCACATGGATGTGGGAGTGGAGAGGGACGGACACACACTCAAGATCGGGTTCCTCAACTTCCAGGTGAGAGAGGGGGAGGGAGAGAGGAGAGATGTGAGTGTGGTGTTGCAGGTTGACGCCCTGCTTGACACGTACCTCGACGGATACGACATTGTGCTGATCGACGACCAGTCGATGACTGTGCCCAACCTCATCCAACAAGCCGTCACCGCCGCCAGGCAATAGACGCCCCGCCCCCACAAGCCCCGCCCACTCACAGCCTGACTGTACATAGCATAGCCGATTACACACCCACTGACCCGCGTAGACTACTGACCAGCGCTAGTATCTAGTGTTTATTTTTTGAGTGAGAGACGAGTCGAATGATGCAAGCATTGATTCACTTGTATATGGTATTTCAATTTTGGCATATAGCCTCTCCCAGGTGATGTAGTCTCGACGGTGAGACTGTCTATTGAACAGAGATATACTCGGTGCGACATCGAGCGATGTTTAATAAATATAATTTGATATTTGTTACTTGTGAAACTAATGATTGATTATTATTTCTAGTGCCAGATCCTCGTCTCAGCAGGGTTGTAGGACTGAGTAGTGAAAGAAGAGGAAAGAGAAGATACTGTTGAATATGCGAGTATTAATATGAAGTTTCGACTGAGTGATAGAGAAGGTAGATCATCGGCGAATAAAAACTGGAGCATTGGCGGAACATAATCCACGTACACCTCTTTCATCTCTTCCTCCCCCTCCCTTCTGTTTATTCTATCCCCCCTCTCACTGGAGGGGCGGGGCATGCTAATGTGAGTTGGTCTGATTGGTCTCGATGTGAAGAAATGACGGCGACCAGTGGGCATTCGTTGTTTTGTCGCACCTGCCGAGCGGTCGCATGCCTTCACTCTCTGCCCATCCGAGGATCTACCAAGTCATCACGGTACATCTCACACCTACCTCTTCTTTTATCGTCTAGTCACCACTCTTCCATCATCTTTCCTCATCACTACCTCGTCTCCCTTTGCCATCGAATCTTTGCTCTCGAATGAGAGGATCTATCAGTCTTGCCCAACTCTCTCTTTCTACCCCCTGCCTCTCGCACGATTCCTGGCGGCCCGGCTGGTAATCAAACTTGGCGCCTTAGGGAATACTCGAGTTTCATCATAACTTTGCCCTCGAATGAGAGGATCTATCAGTCTTCGTCACCTCTCTCTTTCTACCCCCTGCCTCTCGCACGATTCCTGGCGGCCCGGCTGGTAATCAAACTTGGCGCCTTAGGGAATACTCGAGTTTCATCATAACTTTGCCCTCGAATGAGAGGATCTATCAGTCTTGCCCACCTCTCTCTTTCTACCCCCTGCCTCTCGCACGATTCCTGGCGGTCCGGCTGGTAATCAAACTTGGCGCCTTAGGGAATACTCGAGTTTCATCATAACTTTGCCCTCGAATGAGAGGATCTATCAGTCTTGCCCACCTCTCTCTTTCTACCCCCTGCCTCTCGCACGATTCCTGGCGGCCCGGCTGGTAATCAAATTTGGCGCCTTAGGGAATACTCGAGTTTCATCATAACTTTGCCCTCGAATGAGAGGATCTATCAGTCTTCCTCACCTCTCTCTTTCTACCCCCTGCCTCTCGCACAATTCCTGGCGGCCCGGCTGGTAATCAAACTTGGCGCCTTAGGGAATACTCGAGTTTCATCATAACTTTGCCCTCGAATGAGAGGATCTATCAGTCCACACCTCTCTCTTTCTACCCCCTGCCTCTCGCACGATTCCTGGCGGCCCGGCTGGTAATCAAACTTGGCGCCTTAGGGAATACTCGAGTTTCATCATAACTTTGCCCTCGAATGAGAGGATCTATCAGTCTTGCCCACCTCTCTCTTTCTACCCCCTGCCTCTCGCACGATTCCTGGCGGCCCGGCTGGTAATCAAACTTGGCGCCTTAGGGAATACTCGAGTTTCATCATAACTTTGCCCTCGAATGAGAGGATCTATCAGTCCACACCTCTCTCTTTCTACCCCCTGCCTCTCGCACGATTCCTGGCGGCCCGGCTGGTAATCAAACTTGGCGCCTTAGGGAATACTCGAGTTTCATCATAACTTTGCCCTCGAATGAGAGGATCTATCAGTCTTGCCCACCTCTCTCTTTCTACCCCCTGCCTCTCGCACGATTCCTGGCGGCCCGGCTGGTAATCAAACTTGGCGCCTTAGGGAATACTCGAGTTTCATCATAACTTTGCCCTCGAATGAGAGGATCTATCAGTCTTGCCCACCTCTCTCTTTCTACCCCCTGCCTCTCGCACGATTCCTGGCGGCCCGGCTGGTAATCAAACTTGGCGCCTTAGGGAATACTCGAGTTTCATCATAACTTTGCCCTCGAATGAGAGGATCTATCAGTCTTGCCCACCTCTCTCTTTCTACCCCCTGCCTCTCGCACGATTCCTGGCGGCCCGGCTGGTAATCAAACTTGGCGCCTTAGGGAATACTCGAGTTTCATCATAACTTTGCCCTCGAATGAGAGGATCTATCAGTCTTGCCCACCTCTCTCTTTCTACCCCTGCCTCTCGCACGATTCCTGGCGGCCCGGCTGGTAATCAAACTTGGCGCCTTAGGGAATACTCGAGTTTCATCATAACTTTGCCCTCGAATGAGAGGATCTATCAGTCTTGCCCACCTCTCTCTTTCTACCCCCTGCCTCTCGCACGATTCCTGGCGGCCCGGCTGGTAATCAAACTTGGCGCCTTAGGGAATACTCGAGTTTCATCATAACTTTGCCCTCGAATGAGAGGATCTATCAGTCTTGCCCACCTCTCTCTTTCTACCCCCTGCCTCTCGCACGATTCCTGGCGGCCCGGCTGGTAATCAAACTTGGCGCCTTAGGGAATACTCGAGTTTCATCATAACTTTGCCCTCGAATGAGAGGATCTATCAGTCTTGCCCACCTCTCTCTTTCTACCCCCTGCCTCTCGCACGATTCCTGGCGGCCCGGCTGGTAATCAAACTTGGCGCCTTAGGGAATACTCGAGTTTCATCATAACTTTGCCCTCGAATGAGAGGATCTATCAGTCTTGCCCACCTCTCTTTTTCTACCCCCTGCCTCTCGCACGATCCCTGGCGGCCCGGCTGGTAATCAAATTTGGCGCCTTAGGGAATACTCGAGTTTCATCATAACTTTGCCCTCGAATGAGAGGATCTATCAGTCTTCCTCACCTCTCTCTTTCTACCCCCTGCCTCTCGCACAATTCCTGGCGGCCCGGCTGGTAATCAAACTTGGCGCCTTAGGGAATACTCGAGTTTCATCATAACTTTGCCCTCGAATGAGAGGATCTATCAGTCTTGCCCACCTCTCTCTTTCTACCCCCTGCCTCTCGCACGATTCCTGGCGGCCCGGCTGGTAATCAAACTTGGCGCCTTAGGGAATACTCGAGTTTCATCATAACTTTGCCCTCGAATGAGAGGATCTATCAGTCTTGCCCACCTCTCTCTTTCTACCCCCTGCCTCTCGCACGATTCCTGGCGGCCCGGCTGGTAATCAAACTTGGCGCCTTAGGGAATACTCGAGTTTCATCATAACTTTTCCCTCGAATGAGAAGATCTACCAGTCTACGTCTCTTTCATTTTCTCTCACTCTCTCCAATCTCCTCCTTTCTCTTTCTTTCAAATAGCTTCAAATCTTCAACTCCATCCAAGATTCATCCAGACGTCGTCAATTCAAACATTAGAAGCTATACAAATATGAGAGGATACATTAAATTTTGTGTTTGTGTGTTAGATTTGGTATTAGATTTTGTAAATCGATAGCTCAGTTAGATATTGTGATGGATAATGTTGCTGTGATTTGTTTTTTCCTCTATAGTCGCCGCATGGTGGATAGTTTCTGTTATTGCCAGCCGGGGTCAGTTGGCGAAACTCAGTTTCGAGCGAGAGAGGCCAGACAGCGCGGGCAAATGGTCGAGTGTCGCGCGGCCTCTTTGATTCGCATGCCGGATTCTTTGATCAATATTATCGTTTGAAAGCGCGCGCTTGGGTCTCCTCACGACTAGAAGGTAGATCGAATGCGACTCGAGGGTAGATCGATTTTCTACCGTAATCTGGCGAACTATCTCCCAGAATAATATTATATATTGTCTTCTACGTGCGCGTGCGTTTATGCAGGTAGGACGGAGAGAAGGAAAAGAGAAGATAATGTAGAAATACTTTAAATAATTTATACGGTTGCATAATAACACGTGTAAAAAAGAAAATTTGATGATACAACAAAACCCACTGAAATGGGGAGCCACCGTTTGAAAGCAGCAAGGGAAGCCACCCCCAGGGGGGCGGCAAAACTAGTTTGGGAGCACCGAGCCTATCAAACACAACGAGGAAGAAATTCGATGCGTCAATCTCCACGAAGCCATGAAGTACCTTGTAGAGCATCACGATGTCGTTGATCTGGTGGCGCTTCTCGAGTGACTGTAACTGGAAAACCCCGTTGCGTTGTTCAGCCGACGCGTCGAATCCGAGTGACGTTGTGCGCGCGAAGATGATCCGTGTGTAGTAGTTCTGCACGCGCTCGAGTAGTACGATAGATGCCTGTCCGATGGGTTGAACACGTACGTGCCGTACTCCAGGAACGGTCTCGTGTAGGTGGTATTGATGATCTGTCTGTCTGTAGAGACGACCGAACGAAGGATGGTGTATGTCATAATAGTGTGCGGAAATGGACCGATCAGCGTGAGGAATAGTAGCTAACAACAAAACATTGAAATCATCTTATCTTCCAGGCAATTGTCAAAAACTATACAAACAAAAAGTCACCAAAGGAGAGACAAGAAAGGAGTAACCGAAAGGGAGTGAATGAGTGTATCACTTGCTAAAGCACTGGGGCAGGGGAGATCGGGTGGGAGGCGGAGAGAGAGAGGGGGTGGAGGGGCTAGTGCGCCTTGTGCTTGGTCTTGAGGGATGCGTGGTTCTTGGACGACTCGGACAGACCCTCGCTCTCCGACACCAGCGAGTCAGACTCCTCCGGCTGCTCCACCAGCGTCTGCTCCGCCAACCCACACACACGCGCCGCCGACGCGCGCTTCGCCTCCAAGCGAGCCTGCATGAGTATATGTAACGAAGGTTATCGCCAAAAGTTAAGTATGCCACAATCGGCAACAAAGAGAATAGACCCACCCTGATGCGTCTCCTCTCATCTGCTCGTATCCTCTTCTCGGTGAAGCCGTCGACTGGCTGTTCTTCGGTCTGCTTCTCGTGCTCCCACTCATCCCACAACAGCCATCGACACAGACCGCGCAGCACCCGGAGACACACCCGCACCACACACAACACCACCTGCAAGCGGAGACGTAAACGTATTATCAATACAGTATCAAGTATCAAGTAAAAAGAATCACTCACCGCTCCGCACAAGTAGACCAGCGGGAAGACGCCGAAGATGAGTATGAGGTAGGCATAGATGGTGGGGCGGTACTCGAGACCCACCGACGGAGACACCATAGTGGTCTGAAAAACACATATTCCATGTGCTGTGCTGATACAGATACACTTTACAATTTCAAAAAAGAGCAGATATATGAGAAAGAAAGATGTAGGTGTACGGACTGACCTAGTTGTGGTCCTCCTGGATGAGGAAGTGGATGGTGACGGGGCGTCCTGTCTGCTCGTCCACACACTCCTCCCGGTGACGGATCAGACCGATCGCTGCCACGCCGTACAACACACACGGGAGGCCTGCAAATGCAAATGCTCTCCACCCCTCCCTCTCTCTTTTCTTATTCCCTTCTCAATCCCGATACTTCGCTCACCTAGGTTGGCTACAGTGATAGCCTGGAAGAGTCGGTTCTCCCAGCTGAGATCCTGCGGCGGCCGAGCCGTGCAGTGGTACTTGATGTATGGGAAGCAACCAGTCCTACAAGAATTAGAATGAAAATAAGAATATAGACATCAAGCACGAATCAGGCGATATGAAAGATATTCTAGCGATCGCACCTCGCCGCCACGCATAAATCTCACATTCGGCGCGATCTGAGCCATTTCTAGCCGAAGACAATCAATCAAAAAGGCGCCACCGAAACGGAAATGCGGGAGACAGACAGAATAGACTGGTACATCCTACTCCATACCCCGAATGTGACCATAGCCACAACCCCACAACCAATATCGAAAACTTGACCCAACTTGATGACTGTGATGCTAATAAAAATTAAAAACCCTCGCTTATAGTGGCTTTGATGCAGTGAAATGTGATACTATTCCGAGCTATCACGGAAAAAGGAGAGAGAAAAACGGCGATGGCACACGCAGCAGGAACCCCGAGAGTGGAAAACGAGAGATACTACGGAAATTGTTGGAAAACGCTATAAATCTCTTCGGGGATGGGGCTAATGAGGGGCGTCTATCACTCGGCTCTCGGATCGCCGAGACCCTCCACTCCACGCAAGATACAAGCGAACATCCATCAACACATGGAAACTATCCAGAAAAAAAACACAGCAGCGATCGATGAATTCTCGAGAGAAGACTGCATCCGCGAAAGCCGACAAAGCGACAAAAAGCGGGTCGTCGACGACTCACACGCAAAACATAATGCATCACGGACATTTTTCATCGGCGGCGCCCGCGACACAACGACACATGCATGTGTTTGCCCAGTTTCGAAATGGCAAACACACGAGAAGTAGAGGAGAGCATCAGTCCCTCGCTGCCTCTCCCCTCTCTCCCTCTCCTCCTCACCCACACTCACCATCAAAACAACACACACTCGCAACAACGCAACAACAAAACGCTCACTCACAGTCGATCACTTCGCGATGTTTTAGCAGTAATCGAATCACGACAAGAGACGCAAATGGTGAACCGCAACCGTCAGCATTATTGTTTACCGGTTGCGCAGAGTGAGAGATAAGCCGGGAAACGAACTAACAGGAGTGAACAGCGCGCATTCCCCTCTCTTGCATTACCTGCGTCCTTCCACTCGGAACACCCACTCTACTGCCACCGCAACAATGCCCAGTCACGCGCATTCAAAGTGAACGGCGAAAAAAAAGATAAGAACCGCAAACTCATGGAGAGAGAACGCCTAGCAACGCAGGAGCGTCACAATTCACAAACACAATCCTCGCCTCTGAACGCATCCATCCATTTGCGATGACAAATCGTGGAGTAGGCGATGAGAAGGGAGAAAGAAAAAAGGTGAGGAATGGATGAGAGATGAGAGCAGGCTCACTCCCACTCTCTTTTCTCACTCATTCAAACAAGCGATCCGATTGCATTTCTTTTTTTCGCGCTGATCAGAGATTAAAAATGGGAAGAACACGGAAATCGTCGTCAAAACGTCCGACAAACAGTCTCGAGTACGTCCGAATCGTGCTGGATTAAAACCCATTTAATCCTACAAAAACGCGAGTCGCGAGCAAACACAGTCGGTCAATGTTTTTTCAACATCGAGACAGGCGATGACATTTCGACATTCTGCTGGACAGAATCACTCACTCTATCCAATCTCCACGCCTATCCGATCCGAGCTACACACAATCGATCCCATTCCTTCAAATTCACGCGAGCAAAGCTTATCAAAATTCTGAATCAAACTGACATCAATCAACGTCACCTCGATCAAGCGAAGAATCAATCAATCGGTCACTCAGTGGACGTTGAAATGGCAAACAGCTGGAGACAAAGGAGTGGAGAGGAGGAGGGGGAGAGGCCACATGCGTACCCGTCGCACCAATCACATTGCACGCCTATTCATCGCCTCCCGTCCATCGCAACTCTCGCACGCCTCGTTACGATCAAACGAGCGCCACGGAGCGTTTTACGAGGCTCTTCTTCTCGCTGCTCTCATGTCGCAATCTCGCGTCACCCCACTCTCACTCAATCACAACACTCGAGCCAGCAACACACTGCGATTCGCATAAACACAACAGAAGAGCGACAAATCGATGGATGGAGAGCGTGTGAATACCTCACAGACAGCGGGGGGGGGGGGAGTGGAAAGGTGCATCATCAAGGTCGCCGCCCCGAAAACGGCTAAATTACGGGTGTGACGCGGCGCGAGAGAGCAGCCCCTGCGCCCAATTGTGGCACTGTCTCCGGTCTAATCTAGATAAACACTCGAGATTCCACGCCTGTGAGACAATTTCGCCACGGACAATGGGCAATTATGTAGAAACGTGAAACGTTTAGCATATTTCACAATGGGCAGGCGCGCGAGTGGATGAGCTCAGTGACGAGAGACATTACACTCTCTCCTGCGAGTAACACGTAATCCACCACGAACCACAACAACGCAGCGCAGACTCACAATCGATTCGACGCGGCTTCTAGATTCTCATGCACTCACTGCGCAATACTGCCCTACCGCTCTATCGCCAAAATCACATTAGATAAATTTAAACCAATCCACACTGGCCCCAATTCACACTGATATGGCGTAGAAGACAGTGATAAAAGAGCGGCGCACGGGTGAGAAGACAACAACTGGTCAGAGCAGACAGCAAGCAGCCGACTAGCTGTCAACACGTCGTATAGAACAACATTCACCATTCCGCCACTCCATCACAAACAAAAAAAACATGCTAGCAGCACAACACGGGGACATATCATCAATTTGTCTAGTCCGCCCAGCCGTGTGAATTTTGACAGCATAAACCAGTCCGAATAGAGAGAGAGAAAGGGAGATATTATGCAAGCAGCACATATGCCGGCAGACAGCAGAAACAAGCAAGCAGGGAAACGCTGCTGGCAGCCGGGCAGAGACACGCGACGCGGATACGCAACGCGCAAGAGTGGAACTGGGGCGCGGATATATGGAGGGAGGGGAGGGAGAGAGGGAATAGAGCGAGGAGAGCCTAGAGAAGGTAGAGAGGCGAATCACTGCGGTAGGGGCATTGCGTATTCCACACACGCAAATGAGCAGGTAGAGAGAGAGAGGAGAGATAGCGACCCCACACACATAAGAGCATTGCACTTTGAAGAGACGAGTGTTCAATGTTCCAGCGTCGCAAACACGATTGAATAGTGACAAGACACAGCGACCATAAATGATGGCCTGCCACACACGAATCGGTGTGAAGTGTCAAGTGTTGTCCAACAAGAAAAAGACATTCAAATCGCTCGCCACAGAGCAACAAGAAACGACAGCTGTGAGCAAATGAGACGAGCAAATTGAATCGCGTGCAAAATTCCAGAGGACAACGCCTGTGAAATGGAAGAGTAACATCTGCGATGAACAGACGACACTGCGAATTTGGGATCCACTATCCACTGATCTCACTATCCACTGTCGCAAATCCACCTAATTCATGCGGCCAAACCCATTCAGGCGGAATGGAATCGAGATGCGATGGGAAAGAGATCAAAGGAAATGAGAGCCGACGTCTGACACACCTGAGAATATGGTAGTTCTTCCCGTCCACCTCGAAATTGAAGTGCTTCTGGCCAAAGTTGTCGTCTTGAATGTCCCTGAACCAGCACTGACCCCTTCATTCCTATTCCACTTCATTCGCTTCTCTCTCTCTCTCTCTCTCTCTATCTATCTATCTATCTATCTATCTATCTATCTATCTATCTATCTATCTATCTATCTATCTATCTATCTATCTATCTATCTATCTATCTATCTATCTATCTATCTATCTATCTATCTATCTATCTATCTATCTATCTCTACCTGTATCTCTACCTGTACGCAATGAAGTAGCTTGTCCAGCTGGGCAGTTGTCTCTTTCTCAGATAGCTTCGCAGCACAGACGAAGCCAGTGGCCGCTTCCCATATGTCGGATGAATCTTTCTATACGGCGCAACCACACACCGGTAGATCATTCCCTTCATACAACACACTTATTAGTCATTTTAGACACTCTTCCAGATATCTCAAAGTCTCAAAACTTCGCACATGCCAATCACACAAATCCACACAACCATAATCAATATACTTTATTACAAGCATCGCGCGCACGTGTACAAAATAATAAATATAATCTTGGAGCATGTTCAGGGGAGACATATATTGCAACACAAACATATAAGCATTACTACAAAGTGAAAGATAAGGCAGCCAATCACAGGAGGCGGGGGCAGAGCGCTGCTCGCCCGGATGAATCACAACTAGTAGGGTTATAGAGACGCGCAGTGCTCTCTGGTACACGAGTGCGCACAGTCTGCGGAGTGAGTGAGTGAGGGGTGAGCAGTGGGGTGTCGGCTGCATGTGTCTAGTGGTGTACGACCTCGTCCTCGTCGTCGTCGCTCTCCTCCCGTTGCTTGTTCCGCGACGCCGCCCTCATCAGAGTGTTCCGCTGGTTCGCCGGCTTCACAGTGATGATCAGGTTGTGCGCGTTCGCAACCATCATGTCCGTCACCTGAAATAACACACACACTCACACGCGTCTAGTGTTCATGTAGCGGTTATTCATCGTAGCGAAATACATGTTTCATACAATCAGGCATCCCTAGCCACGTCAAAAGTATCTCAACAAAAAAAAACAGTACATACTTGATCGAGGCTCTTTCCGCCGACTTCGATGCCGTTCACTTCGAGCACCTCGTCGTTGACAGCGAGCAGTCCGGTGCTCTCTGCCAGGCCCCCCTCCACCAGACGGGAGATGAAAATGCCCTGCACCTTCACCACACCAGACGCCGTCACACGCACCGACGTGCCGTCACTGCAAGCACACACTCATACAAGAACAAGATCGTAAAAATACGGTGTAAAATAATGAGTGTGTCAGAAAGGAAAAAAAACAGAGACAAAATAAATGGAATCGAAGCATGAGTGTGACTGACCGAATGTAGAATCCGAGTGGCCGCTCGGATCCGTGCTTGCAGAGACGGACTCGTCGATGCGCCTCGGGCACAATGTCCACGTCAATGATAGCAGACACCTGCATGCCACATCAGTTGACGGAACAACCAGGAATACAAGAGAACAACTCTCGCAGTGACAACGAGAAAAGGAACAGTGAGCATGCAGGACGGACGCACCTGCCGGAAGTCCTCGGGATTGGATATGTTGTAGTTCCTCTGCGGTTTCGAAGACGAAAGTGGCATGAACGCAGACAGACCCTGCAAATAATTAACATTGCAAAGCATAGTAAAAGCTAATCAATATCACCTATTAAAGGATGTATCCGGGCAACATTTCTTTATGCCATAGTTTTTCCTTTAAAAGATGACTTTCATTATGGCTAGAAACACCTACTAGATGAAAAGTTCTGAAAATTTGTTGGAAATGAATTATCGCCGAAAATACAGGTTTAGTCCATATTGGAGTTAGGCTATAACTAGCTGAAAAAAGAAGTTTTCAAAAATCGGTCAACGCAGTTTCGGGGAACTCTGAAAGATATTGCGACTTGAAAGACGTCCCAGGGACTTCGTGGCGGGACCAATTTTTATTGGCCGTAGTCATCTTTTAACACTATTACGAGACAAATTCAATACAATTCAAAAACAACAACAACATAATCTCACCTTCTTCTTCCTGTCTTGCGCATCCGTGCCGTAGCCAAACTTCTCCTCCCACGACTCGCCCTGACAGCAAGATGGTAACCATGATACATGATAGGAACAACAACAATCAACGATAAAAACATAACCACACCAACCTTTCTCTGAATCAGCAATCGCAACGTGGGTCGGGCAGACTCGAATGACTTGCGGAGGTTCTGAACGAACATGCTTTACATCTCGCTCACTCCATCTCTCTCGCTCTTCCCCCCTTCTCTCTCTCTCTCTTCCCCCTTTCTCTCTCTCTCTCTCTCTCTCTCTCTCTCTCTCTCTCTTCCCCCCTTCTCTCTCTCTCTCTCTCTCTCGCCCACCTCGTCATTAGTGATGGGCAGCAGGTCTCCGGCGCTGCTCGTGTAGCAGAGTGTGAAGGGGATCGAGTGTAGATTGTGCAGGCCCTCCACCAGCCGCCTGCAAATCACAAATCACGCAAAATCACAAAAATATGACATTTGACAGCGTGACATCGAAGAGCAATAAATCTCTTCGCATCATTTGGACCATTCAACAATGAAAAACAGATAGAATATAACACAAGATGCAATCATACAAACAATTGGGAAAGCCCGTACCTGAACGCGTCATAGTGGATGGGTTCGCTGACGGGAAGCGAGAAGCGACGCCACTCAGAGTCGAACTTGGACTTCACCTGCAACAACAAGCAAATATGAAAAGGGAAAAAAAACACAATACAAACAAAGATAATCCGTAATACACATATTATACGTTTACGGATCAATCATTAAACGCACAAATTACATCCAAAACCCACGCACCTGTAGGACCTGGACATTGCCGTGCAAGCTGAAGCTGTACGGAACGATGCGGTGGCTCTGAAACAACAACCGTTAACCATGAACAAGGTGGAAATGGATGAAAGGATACTGACGGATGATCGGGACGCGCCGGATCCTCTGCTGGATGAGGTGGGGCCGTCCGATTTGTACGACATCCCTCCGCCCTCTCTCTGACCACTCGAAACACGCAACGACGATACCCCTACCGACCAGCGCGAATCAATCAAATCGCCTGCAATACAAAATCGTCACAAAAACGTTCACAATCACAATGCACTTCAAGTATTACAGGGTGCAGAGCAACCCATGAAACAGAACAGCAGTACACACCACAATACGTTTCAACCGTTTATAATAAATCACCGTGCATCGCAAAAACAACAATGACAAGCGAGTGTCGAAACAACGTGGACGGCACACAAAAACACTCCAAGAATCACCCGCGATGCGAAGGTTCGCGAAAGGAAACAATGAAACATAGCATATACTCTCTGTCAATCTACTGTGTGAATACGGGAATCGGCCTACTCTGCTCCTGATCCTCCTCCTCCCTCCCTCACTCTTCGTCTTCCGCATCCGAGTCATCCAGACCGTCCAGTCCATCCAGATCCTAACAACACATATTCAAATACACAAACACAAAATAAGAAACAGAAAAAAAACGAATAACACGTACCTCGTCGAATAGGCTCTCGTCGATCTCGACCTTGTCCTTCTCTTGTTCGATGAAGGCGACGTCGGAGAGAGAGAGGGTGGCGTCCTTGAGGAACAGCTGCTTCCCCGTCAGACGACCCGCCAGCAAAGCCTCACGCTCCTACAAGCAACATCATGACATCATGTGAGAGTGAGCCAACATATCACACACAAAATCAATAAGGAAAACTACAATCGACGTGACGCAATCGGCGAATATACATCTACAAATCACATAACATACAGCGCATCTCAACTCTCACCTACGCACCATAAATGGCGGTGAGTGATTCACTGGCGGCACAACGTTACAGAGAAGGCGGGAGGGGATGAGTCAAGCACCGCCACTCACAATAGCCATCCCATGGTATCACGTAAGACGCCCAGAAAGATAAGGGAAACAATACTAATTCGCACCGGCCAATCCACTCTTCTCTCTCTCTCTCTCTCTCTCTCCATCAATCAATCCATACCGCACATGAAACGGCGCGCGAATCCCCGACCCGTAACCACACTAGTCGATTTTATCATGCAAATCGGACTGTAATCGGCCCGCCGGCCGCCGGTCGCGGCTCAAAATAGGGTCGCCCATCCGGTCAAACCACACATAGGCAAGGTACTCGGAAGCCCCCCCCCACACACACGCACCTTCTCCTTCTTCTCCTTCAGAGCCTCTTGTTCCGCGTCGAACCGCTGCTTCCACGCACGGAAAGACTCCGGCGTCACCACAGTGCCTGCAAGCAATCATATAAAAACACACAACACAAATAAGACAATGTGCAATACAAGAACAGTATTGGCAGTCGGTGGTAGTAGGTGATGGTGTGTGATAGCGCGAGGTGCGCGGGTGAGCGCGCGCTAGAGAGTGTGGCGGTGGGAGAGGGCAGAGACGGCGCAAAGGTACACATCAAGGTCGGGTGAGCGGTGGCGCGCGGCGGCGGCGGCCACTGCGGGGGGATAGCCAGCGGGCGGAACGAGCCTGTGTCCCTCTCCTCCTCTCTCCCTCCCCTTCCACTCACCCTCGAACTTCTTCCTGTTCTCCGCCTCCTTCTTCTCCTTCTCCTCCTCGATCACCGCCTGAGCCTTGTTCGCCAGCTCCTCACACAACACGCCCATCTCCTCCTGAAACAACAATCGAATCAATCAATCAATCAATCAACCAATCAATCAATCAATCAATCAATCAATCAATCAACAAAAACAACCGACCTGTACGGCGGATACGAGGGTGAATACCATGACCATGCCGAGGTTCTCGGCTGCCACCTCGCCAAGCTTCTCGATCACCTATAAGTCGTCGCTCTAATGAAATGCCACCAGCAACTGCGAAGCCCAACATTAATCATCCCCTATATATAAGAACTATCCTTCCCACTCTCTCTAATCTGTCGGCAAAAACAACAGAATCCTGCAAATCCCTACACGAACTCCGCCCCTCTCCGCACCAACATGACAGCGTGTTCCGACCTTGTCGACTCTCTGCTGGCTGAAGTGCTGTTCCAGTCCCTCGACGCGACACACGGGCGCCTCGTCCGGGTACTTCTCGCCTAGCTCCACGATCAACGACAGAGTGAAGTCGTCCTCGCCCTCCTCCTCGTCCTCACCCAACTCCTGCAAACAGCCCATATAAAACCAAAGCATTCACATATTACCTGCCTGCAATAATCTAAATAAGTATAATTCACTCAACAAAACCAAGAAAATAAACAAAAACCGACTTGATTACTGGGCAGGTCGATCTGGACGGACATGTTTGGATAGTCCCGTGAGAGAACCGACAGCTCCTGCAATACACAACTCAGTTCAATTCGGTAAAACGACGGGAATTCAAAATGTGATTATATGAACGAATAGCACACCGCCGACCTGTTCGTAGATGGCCTCGAGCGCCTCCAACTCCTGCTCCTGCTGCTCCGCGTAGTCGCCCATACTACAACAAACACATACACATAGCAACAAGGAACACCAGTAACACTCGCACAAACTATCCACATTCAACCAACACATCACTCATCCCATCTGCAAATAAAACAACACGACTGCAGAGCCAGCAAATTTGCTCGCGCAAATCGCACACTACACGCACAACTCTCTATCAAACTATCAAAGGATTGATTGATTATAGGAATTCAATAAAATCCAATCAAGATACTTACGCGGAAACGAAAACCGCATAAATACATCAAACAAACCACACCACAAAAAGTAATGGCTTTATGTTCAATAACAAGAGAACACGGTGTGAAAAACAGAAAACAACCTCGCTTGTCCTAAAAAAAACAATAGCTCAACACTAGTGGATACTAAACAACTATGCTACAACAGTATAATATAACAATCTGACTACACATGTGGATTGCTACGCTTCCCTGCTTGAGCAGTAGGGAGGGAAAGGAGTGTGTCTAGCAGTCTACTTTCCGACGGGCTTTCCCCTGCCCGCCTTCTTGAATGCCTGCAGGTCCTGCTCCCGAAGACTAGAAATCGACGGAGGAGTCTGCTTGTTCGCTGCAAACGCACGCACTTATTACTCCCCATTCGCATTCCTCCATCTCTTCTCCTCACCCTTGTAGTTGGCCATAAACTCCTTGAATGCTCCCTTCTTCTTGGGATCGGCCGCGTGCACAACCACCGGGGGAATGTTGAACACCTGCAATCAATCAATAGTGAGTGATTGTATAGTGGTGCTCACCTTGCGTATAGCCTCGTTCTTGAAGGCGACAGAGTAGACGAGCGACATCACATTGGACGCGCACCAGTACACGCACAGTCCCTACAATCGTTTTTGCTATTATGTCTTTCATCATGATGTCCTGCTATACGTTTTTTTTTCATTCATATCATGATTGAGATCCATTTCTTCTACCACTCACCGATCCAAACTGGCTGGACGCGACAAAGATGATGACGGGCAGACCGTACTGCATACCCAGACGCATGGCGGGAGGCATCGAGTCCGTCGAAGTGCCAAACTCGATTCCCACCTACAGCACACCACAATCAGCACCATACTCCCCCCCCTTCCTTTTCGCGTACCTTTGTGACGGCGGCCATGGTGAGGGCCGATATGGCGGGGAGGGCATAGTACGGGTCGCAGGCCGTCAGGTCAGTGAACCACGCAGTGCCGCCAGTCGACAGACCCGGGTAGTTCACCTCAAACACATCACTTTCTGTAACAACATGAAAGCAAAGTCCCATAAATCGAATACGAGCAGTTCTATATCCATAGTTCGATTAGTCTTTCTCGCCGCAGCTGTGCCACCTCGATCATCTTCTTGATGGCGAAGAACTGTGTCATGAAGACTCCTCCGTTGGCTGCCATGATCAGGAACTGCCTGCCCAGCTTGATGTCCTTCGACCGAAGGAAGTCGCGCTGCTCCAGGAAGATCTGCTGCTCTACAAACCACCAATCAAATACCAACATCGTCTACCATTACCACATAAAATATAGATTAATGAGAGAAAAAATGATATCAAATGATTGATAACTAGATATCGAATCGATACATAAAGTGTATGCCCTAGCTGTACTCACGCAGCAGGTTGTTTCCCTCCCTCCTCGCGTCGTCAGTCCTGTCTTTGAATGCGTCCAGCTCCTTCTTGTACATACTCTGCTTCGCCACCAGCCGCTGCGACAACACAGGCACGTAGATGAGCGCCAGACGCAGCACAACAGTCGCTGCAAGGGGGCGTGGTCACAAGAGGCGGGACTTGGATGCGCACTCACCAGCGACAATGGTGGCCCACCAGGGTACGTCGAGCGAGTGGATTCCCTCGAGAGCGGAGCGGAAGTACGACGACGGCTTCCACCACTGCCACAGACCCAGCTCCTGCAGCACCGACGCTCTGCAAGGGAACGTCACTCATCTCCCCTCCCCTCTCCTCCACTCACCCAGACGCGACCAGCTCCTCGATCGAAGGCGCGGGCGCGGGCGGAAGGGGCACGTCGGGGATGTTCATCCCACTCAGCGGGGTGGCGTCGGCGTTGAAGATGTCCTTGCTGGAGATGGCCCTAGCCTGGAAGGCGGGGCTGAAGGGCATGGCGCGCACCGCCGTCCTCCCACTCCCACTCGCTCCGAGTCGGACCACACTCCGACCGACCGCCAAGCGAGACAGCATCCTGACAAATGATCGCCAATGACATTGCGATTATAAATGAATATAAAAAGGTATCACAGGGAATCTTCAACCCATCAAACGTCAAGCAACTAGCGAACGTCATTAATAGCAACATAACATCTTTATTCAAAAACAAACACTGGTAATAATGCATGAGGATCATTAGTCGAAAAGCATGAAACAAAACTGATGAAAGTGATCTCAGAGATCCTCGTAAGGCAAGTCGATTTAAAGTGAGTTGTATTTGTATAGTAAATAGGAATGTCAAAATATGTTACAGGATATCAATGTCATTCGCATCAGCTCATGAAGGCATTGTCAGTCTCTTCGGAAAAAAGTTGACACTAACCGCTACTAACTACTTGAGTTAGATTTTCTAGTTTTTAGTCTAGCTGCTTGAGTACACTGAGGCGAGCCTTCTTGACAGGCAACCCACAATCCTCCTCCGCAATCCTCTTCAGTCCCGCCCCCGCCCCATCTGTGCCCATCTTGTACATGCCCTGAAATCCCCTCCATCACTCTCCCCCTCTCCATCCCTCCCCCACCTTGTTAATGGAAGCCGTAGACGTGTCCTTGACAGCGTATGCGAGTGATCCCTGTCCGATGAGACTCTGTCTGCCCCTCTCCCTCTTCCCCTCCTCCACCAACACCGCCCCCTCGAGAGCCATGTCCCACGCGTCGGCCGGCTTCTGCTCGGCCTGCTCTCCCTTCTCCTCCCTCTCCTTCTCCTGCTCCATCTTCCACTTGAGTGCCTCTGCCCTCCTGGCAGCCACGGCCTCCGTCTCCTCCGACTCGTCCTCCTCGTCCTGCTCCTCCTTCCCCTCCCACTCCTCTCCAGCCAGCGCCTCCTCCGCATCCGCGCGCAGCTTCGTGCGGAACGATCGGTTCGTCTCCACTCCTCCCAAATCACCGTCCGTAAGCAGCCTGCATCCAATCACCAACTACCCTCCCCTGTCGGCTGCATCCACTCACTTGTCCTGCAGCCGGACGAGCTGCTTGTGCTCCTCGTTCATCTGCTGTCGCAGCATCTGCTGATGCAGGTTCACTCGCAACGTCTCGTCATCGGGGATCTCTCTGCAACACTCACTCTCTCATTCTGTCTCTAAGCTGCCGGTATCCCGTTCACTCACTCATCGTCGTCTCCCTCCTCTCGTTCATAGTAGTCTGCTCCCTCCTCCTCTTCTCCGTCACTCCCAACGTCGTCTCCCGACAGAGAAGCCTCGTCGTCGAACATCTCACTCCTATAATACACAATACACAATACACAACATGTCCTATGAAAACCACAGTAATATCGACTGACTGTTTCTTGAGCTTGCGAATCACAGCCATCTCGTCGTCGCTGTCGTATCCCTTCTCGTCTCCCTCTGCCGTCTCCGCCACTTCCTGCTCACCATCCTCCCCAGTCTCCTCCTGCTCCTCTTCCTCATCCTCAGCCTAAATAACTCACGTAATCGTAAACCATAACAAAATCGATATTCATACTTGACAAACCTCGGCCGCTTCTTCTTCCTCCTCGTCCGAATCGTCCAGGACAGCCCGCTTCTTGGGCGTCTTCGCATCCTCCACTGTCCCTGTCTCTCCCTCCTCCATTTCCATATCGGGCGTCTCCTCCCTGTCCTCTACCGGCTCCTCTTCCTTCATCTCTCCCTCCTCCATCTCATCCTCGTCATCCGACATCACCATCTTCTTCTTCGACTTCTTCGCAGACCGCTCCACCCCAACCGGCATCGAATCCTCGTCGTCGCTGCACAAAATGCATGAAATATAATATGGCTTTTCCATCGTACCTGTCAATTCGCGCCTGCGTGATTTCTTCCGGCTTTTCCGCCTCCTCTGCCGGCTGCGACTCAAACTGTCCCGAGCACAGCATAAGAAGCTCATTTCCAACACTCTGCGTCGCAGCGGCACCTCAATAATTGACAATGACTATATCACATGCCAAATCGCAATATTCAAATTCTACCTTGAGTCTCAAACTTTCCAGAGCACAGCATGAGCAGCTCGTCGCCAGCAGAGTCTAAAACACGTCATGAACAACAACACAATGATGCAACCACTCACTTTGCTGTGTTTCGAACTTTCCGGAGCAGAGCATGAGGAGGTCGTCTCCCACTCCCGCCTCCGCAGACGGCGCCTTCAACGACGACGGCGATCCAACTCAAATATCAGCCGTGTAAACATACCAATGAATTCAAAGACTGTACATACCCTTGTCGATATCGTTGGAGCTGCCAAACCACTGGGAGAGGGAGGCGGGCAGAGCGGGAACAGGAGGTGGGGGAGCGCTGTCAGACATCTCCAACGCGAACTGAGTACAACACAATCACAAATATCATATAGTAGAAATGGATATACAAAAGAATACAATCAGTCACGTAATCACGATTAAGAACTCACGTCGTCATCATCATCGTCGTCGTTACAGAGGACAGTCTTCTGCGTATCGCCACCACCCATCATCGAAGATGGCGTTTCCTCCACAACGTCCGAAGCATTGTCCTGAAACTTGAATTATAAAGACAATGAGTGAAAAACTAAAGTACCTTGACATCGTCCTGCTTATCGTCGTCTTCTTCACCCGACTCGGATTCCTGAAACATTGCAGTGTTCTAGACGCAAAGTCGAAACTATATTTTCTAGCATACCCCCTCCTCGTCTTCCTCCCCGTCTCCTTCCTCCTCTTCCTGGCCCTCCTTCCAGTCCTCGTCATCGTCGCTGTCGTACTCGACACTCTTCTTCGCCTTCTTCTTCCTCTTTGCTCGTCGCTCCTCCTCCTCTTCCTCCATCAGCCCCTCGTTGTCCTCTGCGTACATGTGCTTCCTCAGCTCCAGCCCCTCCTTCCTCTTCTTCCGCAGCGACTCTGCCAGCTTATCCTTCACAGCGAGCCGGTCTTTGACTGAAAACACAACACTAAAATGAAACAAATGTAATAAAAATGAACACGTACATGTCATTGTGCCATGTCGTGGAGCGGTAATCTTAGCCGGGCGAGCTTTGGCGGCGTTCGGGAACTTGTTCTTCAACCAAGCCATCGACTGTTCGACGTCCTAATACGCATGATGAATTTTGATATTGAACAATGTCACCGTGATTCAACCTACCTTGTCAGTGGTGAGGTCGATGACGGTGGAGTCGGCAGAGAGCTTCTTGGGCGCGGGAAGAACAGCGAGCGCGAGATCCATTCTCCTAATTAAACATCGACATTTGCAATAAAAAATAAAACTAGCCATGATAAAACAATCATAAAGTTGATTCACACCCTAGTTGATTCTCACCTTTTGATGCGGTTGGATCGCGCATTCTCCTTGTCCTCCTTGTTTTCTGTGAAGGACTCGATCATTTTCTCGGGAACAGAATCGTGCTGAGTGCACATGGAGGAGTCCATCTCCACACTCTCGTCGTTCCGCAGCTCGCTCCAGTTGGTCGACATCGAATCCGCCACTGTCGACGCCGAATCCGGCAAAACAGCCGTGTCGTCCATGACTGGAAGAACTAGACGATTGTTTGAAGAGGGAGAATTCACAGAACAAATCAAACAACAAACACGCAAAACAAAATAAAACAAAGAAAATCGTGAATTGAATAAAAAGCACCGAAAATAAAGATTTTCAGAGCTTACTACGTTTAGTAGCCCGCGCAAGATAAATTGAGAAACTTCAAGCACATTACAGTTCGTTCAAATATATTTATAGCAGTATTAGAAATACAATTAATACAGAAATATGTATAATATTGTACATTAATCACGTGTCAATAAGTATATTGTTTATAATTTGAAATACCCGTATAAGAAATGCACACAAATCGGTGCGCGTCACTAGTCATAGTGGAGATCAGAGGATGAATGAGGCAAATGGTGGAATGTATGGTGGTGGTGAAGTGTGTCGTTAGATGATTGGAGGATACTTGTTCACCCCCTTGAGGCCGTCGGTGAAACCGATCTTCATGTGGTGAACGACGTAGAGAGCAAGTGTCCGCCACACCTGAACACAACAATGTGAAAAAAGTGAATTTAGAAAAATGAAGAGAGAATAAAAGCACCAGTGAATGTTCAGCAAACGCGTCAGCTATCACGCGAGAGAGTATAGAGATATTTCGCAATCGCGAGAGCGCAGAGAGTGCGAGACGACGAGAGCGATCGATAAGCACACGAATGCATGTGAAGTTCGAAAAGGACGGGATTTTCGCGCGCAAAATTTGGAATGAGTGATATATTATAATGAGTGATGAATGAGTGATATATTCTGATGAAATTTGGAGCATCTTTTTATGAACTGTGAAAAAAGTGCTAATCAGAAAGAGAGAGAAAGGAGGAAGACACACAGGGCAAGTACCTTGACAGCTGCCTGTATCTGCTGCTCATCCAGGTCCGGGAGGTGCTCCATGTGCTCGGAAAGAGAGAACTCCATAGCATCCTGAACACTCCGGGTAACCTCTTAATCCGGATAACCTCTCTATTTCTCTCTCTCCCCTCTCTCTCTCTCTCTCTCTCTCTCTCTCTCTCTTTATCTCTCTCTCTCTTTCTCTCTCTTTCTCTCTCTCTCACTCCCACCTGGAATGCATCCCAGTATTCGATCTTGAACCCCCTCTGCTCGAACTTGACGTGTCGCTGCCCGATTCCATACAGGTATGGTACCAACCGATCCATGTGGTACAGGTTCTTTACTGTTTGTGACAGCGTCTGAAAACACAGACTCTACCTCCCCTCCTCAGAAACTCTCTCACCTTCTCTGTCTTTATCTTCTTTAACACACACACTCTCTCCCCGTCACCGCACTCACCTGCACGAACTTGAGTGCCTGTCCTCTGAACTCCTTACTGTCCTTCCAGTTGTCGCCGTACTTCTCAAGATACGGAAACAACTGAAAATGTCTCATATAGCTTATGTTCTCCTCAACACTTCTCTCTCTCCCTTCCCCTCTTTCTCTCTCTTAATCCCTCCCTCTATCTCTATCTTTATCTCTCTTTAACCTGCATACAGTGCGGGTTGTGGTCAAAAATGTATGTGTAGATAGCAGATCCCAGTTCGTACAAAAAGTCGAACTCGTCAGACCACGTTCTCCTGAATCATGCAACATGAATTCCATTCGTCTCGCCCTCCCCATCTCCTTTTCACCTCAGCAACTCCTTCTCCGTCAAATTCGGCTCCCACGTGCCGATGTTGGGGTGCATAACTCTCTGAAAAGAAAACACAGACTATATGCGGACGATCAATAGAGAATGTTGTCACCTCGGAGCGAGCCATGCGAGCATGCATGCATTCAGCACTACTCCTTCTCTCCCTCTTTCTCTCCTCTCTCCCACTCCTTCTCTCCACATATTCCTCCCATGAGAGAGAGCCCCGAAAACAACAGTGAAGGATTCTTCTGCCGGAATCCTCATCCATCATCAACACTACTCTAACGCGCCTCTCACGCCTCCTATATAACTATATCCATCCCACACACACCCTCATTCACGCAAGGAAACGGGAAAAGTGTGAGGGAAAGGTAATTGCGCGATTTGCAGGAGAGATAGTCACACACAAGGGGTTAGCGTACCGGACAGACACACATACACACATACTAGGGACAAACGAACGGACATCGAGTGCGGTGGTGGAAGAGGTGTCAAGTGAGTGGGTGTTAGCTGAAGACGTGGAGGAGTCGTCCTGAATCGCACAGCCATAGAACCAGATCTCGCGTGGGGGAACTGAGGGTAGGGGAAGAAAGAGAAAGAGACAGAGAACCACATAGTTAGCCACGATGAACGGAGGAACACGGGAAACATCGTAGCACACCAATCAGCCATTTCCGCAATGTCTCGCGCAAAAATGACCGATAGAAAGGTGAATAGGGGCGTAATTAGTCTTTTTTCATTGCGATGAAAAGACCGAATCGGCACGAATGCGGGCGGAAATTCGATATGCGTCCGATGTTGGTAGTCGACGGAGCGAGAGTGGGTGAGTGGGTGGGTGGTGGAGTGAAATGGAGAGGGGGGTGGATGGCGGGCGTACCTTGGCTATGTTCGGCTGCAGTCTGCCGCACCCGTTCGCGTGCCCGTTCGATTCCGACATACGACGGGTCGCCGGCGCCACGTGATTCCGCCTCAAAATGCCAGTTATCACTCTAGAACTACTCGTGACATTTCGAGACACTATGATCCATAGAAATGACAACGTATGTAGAATAGCGCCACGGTATTTTGCCAAAATGTTAGCTGGCATGTGTTGTGTATGCTACGATATCATTTAGTAAACGGGTAGCAAACACAATAATAAGTGCTAGATGAGTAACCAACTTCTTACGCGAGCATTCCATGACTGACGTTTAAAAGGACAATAAAGGGATTCGCCCCTCTTGCTCTTTCAAACATCGTACGATTCAATCTCAGAAACTTGTAATTGAATCGACTTCGCATGAGTTCAGAAAATCATTCTCAGAAAATTGAAAATTTTGATTATAGCCATTACGATAATTGTATTACGTCAATAAATCACGGAGGAGCAGTTAGAAAGGGGGAGAAGGAGGAGAAGGAGAAGGAGCAGGAGAGTTTCTCACCTGTCTGCCTGTGGTGTGGAAAACGGAGCGTGCTTCGCGTTTTTGTCCGCAACGCTGAAATTATTCTATTATTCTATTATTCTATTATTCTGCATATCAAATTATTCTATTATTCTATTATTATTCTATTATTATTATTCTATTATTCTGCATATCAAATATAAAGGACACATGGGAAACATACTTCTTCTTCTTGTTGCCATATTCAATACGCAATAATGATAGGCGATACATGGGAAGTAAAACGCACTTGTAGCAACGACACCTCACACACAGACTGTGGGAGAGAGAGAGAAAAACGCCTAAGCTACATTAACTCGCTATTGCGTGTGTCGTAGAAAATCCAATATGAAGAAAGGTATCCACTATGAATTAGCCTACCTATAACTATATCAACCCACTATATCTCCCCCATAACTCAGTTGTGCAGTGGTTACACATGCAGTATTGAATTACTTCTGTTACATACTTGGAAAAAAACTATCGGTTTTCCGAAGCGTGAAAGTCAATCCGGGGCAAACAAAACAAGGGAGGGCGAGTGAGAGTATTCAGGAAGGAATCTGAGACGAGAGAGGAAGAGAGAGGGAGAGGGGGGAGAAGGGGGGGGGGAAGCGTTACATTCAGTCAACAACAGAGGCAACCCACTCAACGCGTCACGCAAGACAGACACTGTCACACGAGTCTACATTACAATTACATTCAGCCGCGTCATGCAGAAGTCACCCGAAAACGATTGTTTATACGCTACTGCATAGTTTATGTCTGGAAGCGAATTGATTCAGATGAAATATCCCGATGACCTCTTCGCCATAAACACTTTCTCCCGCAATGTTATTCACAATACGGAGAGAGAGAGGGAGTGCGTCGTATCTCAGTATCTCCGATATTGCACATGCATACCTATCCGCACCACACAAATGCCAGTTTCATCTCGCACCGCCATTAACGCGAGTAACGTGAGTGTACGCACTGCCTATATGCCAGTCAATGTATGCGGTTAGCGACTCAAAAGACACGAGGTGGGAGACCGAAAGGCGAAAGTGCGAAAGTCTGGAGAGGTGGGGTGTGCGGGGGGAATATTGGATGAAGTGGCTTGGGGTGGGACACAAAGGGTGCAGGTGCGACAAGGAGGGGCGACACGCGACCGGAAGCTGGTCTCATTCCGAGATTGGCTGCCGCCGCCGCCGCCAATCGACCCCCGTAATTATATCGCCACGTCTACATTTCATTCGTCTAATGCACCTGTGACCGAGAAGTGCGAGCTCACACAGACCTGAGTGACAGGGAGCGAAGCCGCGCGAACACATCCGACCGAGACGGCATCATTCCGCGGAAGAGAAGGAGGAGAAGGAGAAGGAGACGGAGGAGGAGAAGTGAATCCTCCTTCGTTCTCACTTCGACGCATCTCGTATCGCTAATGAGTACTTCCTGTGCCCTCTTCATTCGCCACGGTATCTAGGCGCCGTCGAGCCATCTTGGTCGGGACGGGGTAGGAAATAGTGTGGGAAGGTGAGATAATGAGGGGTGAAAAGACGAGGAGTGAGAGAGGGAGAGGGAGGAGAGAGGAGACGGCAGAAATCACATTGAGTATACAAGCGGGAGTGGAGAACGATTCAGCATCATACCCTTGTTCGCGTTGTATTCAGGTTGATTGGTTTGGATCAAGAAAGAAATGGGTCGCGTGGTCATTTGTCCATCAGAAGTTCTAGTTATGACACTGGTACCTAAAAGTAACTGGTACCTAGAAAGCTGCCATCTTCTCATTCTCCGAAATGACGGGGTTCCCACGCATCACATAGGACATTTTTGTATGAACCGTTTTTCCAGTCCTTGTACTCTACAAGTCTCTCGATGAGAAAGTGAGACTAATTTCGGTCCTTGTCCTAATTTCGTTTTCTTGGCCACAGAGACCACTAGACACTACGAACTACGAATACCAGCCTCAAAATAACAAAGTGGAGGCAATTATAGGGAAACAAAAGGCCAAATATCAATAAACCACACCGATCTTTGTATGAACCGTTTCTACGGGGTTTAATTGCGTTTCTCCCGATGACATCATCTCCCCCTTCTCCTCCCTCTCCCTCTCTCTACTAATATAGACTCACGTGGCCTGTGCAGATGGAGAGTTGTGGAAGAAGTGCATCATATTGGAGACGAAATTGCGAGCGGCCGACGGCATCTTCGACAACGACGGCATCGACCTGCAACAACGGAGACGTCAGAAGGACCAGAAGGACCAGAAGGACCAGAAGGATCGTCAGGAGGAGCTGTACAAAACAAGAGAGACAGTGAAAAGACATCTCCCGTTCTCTAACCACTGAGTGATATGAGGATAAAAGACATGCACATGTGTTTGGAGAATGTGATATGAGGGCATTTGTTGATGGGAGAAAGGGCGGAATCGTGAAAGACACGAGAGATTGGAAGCCGAAACGTGTTCATTCATAATAGTGTACATGTCGCAGCGGCAAAACAGAGAAATGTAGTCATAAGTCGCATTTCGGACCAGGAAGGGGAGAGGGGAGGGCATAAACTATTCCCGACATACGCCGCCAGACCAACCAATTCTGACAACATGCATCACAAAAAATGTGACTCTGAATTGAGTGAGAACGAGTATCAAAAGAACAGTGTTCTAAAGCTTCAATAATCAATTGATAAAAAAGTTGCAATGATGCCTGTTTGCAAAAACCACTGTACGAATGTTGCTCAGTCAGGAAAGTGGGTGTATTCGCATGATAGGATATTGAAATCTCATATGAGAATGAGTATTGGAAGCGCAAATATTGCATGAATGAGCGAGGAAAATAGGGGGAGAGAGGAGAGAAATGAGAGAGAGAGAGGGAGAGAGAGAGAATTGGACCGCATGATTACTATCTCATAGAACATAACCCTCCCCCCTCATTATATCCACGGAGCGTCGTTGAGAATGACTCAGAAATGACGACACTTAATGTGAAAGTGAATATATTAAGTATGTAGGAACTCAAATAACAATCCACCCATGACATCAATGGATCAATGTGTGGATCATGTACTCTCCTATATATACTCACGTTATATCTTGAATCTAATGAGTTACTACTAAACATAAACAACCAGCCATGGAAACAATACATTTTGAGATTATAGGGACTTTCCACTCCGAATTTCGAGTATAAACAGACTGCCATGTGATAGAACTAGAAGGTCAAAATACAAACACTTTTCATGATTCAATGCTAGAAATATGCTAGAAATAAACAAAACGCGCCGAAAAGTTTTAAAAATGCAGTGAGAAATACCGATTTGGAGTGAGGTTTGGACAGTCGAGGCCCACTCGAAATCGGTAAATCTCATTACGAAACATTTGCGACGTGAAACATTAGCGACGAATTTTCTACATGTTCCGTTCATTTTTAGAAAATGATTTATTGATGGAAAGTTACGGAATTTCAACCTTATATCACGTGGCATTCGTAGTTTATGCGCAAATTTCAGAAGGGTATGCTCATTCGAGTAACATTTTCTCTCTCCTAATGAAGCGTAGGAGAATTATCAAAAATAATTTGGATACTGTCGAAAAACAGCATCACACAAATACACGAGACTGACTCCGCATAGCGGAAATAGGAGAAGAAGGGTTCTACGAATTATAATGTGATTATATCACCTGCGTCGCGAATCACCTGGGAGCTACAGTAATCTAGCAGATGCGACCTGTGGGATCGGTCACGAGTCACGAGACAGAGAAGAGAGAGAGAGAGAGAGAGAGAGAGAGAGAGAGAGAGAGAAAGAGAGGGAGAGAGGGGGGAGAGAGGGAAGAGAGGGAAGAGAGTGTTATTTCGCAATTCCCCCGTCCAGCATTGTTTGATAAATAACTGATATCTCTGAGCTCTGAGATCGTTTTCGCGAGCCGCGCAATTGAGAGATGAATAAGCGACGGATTATTATAGAGTTCGAATTATGTCAAGTGACAAACACAGTAGTTGCAAGGTGAGGGATTAATTTTTGATACCTCCGCAAATGGAATTGCAAAGAAAAAGAGAGAGGGACACAATACCAGGATTACCTTGTGGTCGTACAGATTGAGAGAGAGAGAGAGGGGGAGAGGCGCGAACCGAGAATGAATAAGAGGGTTGAGGGTCGCAGGTGAGTCTCTTTCTCCTCAGACAAAGGACGCTGCTCAATATTTCACGGGTCTTCCCAAACCAAAGTACGCGCGTTTGGAGGAAGGGATATGCATTTGCTGCTGAGATTTGAATCCGCGAATCATTGCGAGATTATGTTATAATACTCCTGCGTCAGTTGCTAGAAATGGCGAGTGGCTGTTGTGAATACGCAGTCAGTCGACATTTCACACACATTCAACAATTACACGATGCAGAGAAAGACGCGTGTGTGGGAGGGAGGGAGAGGAAGTGGAGAGAGAGAGAGAGAGAGAGAGAGAGAGAGAGAGAGGAGAGGGAATTGGGCTAATAGTCATAACGAACAGAAGCTTGGGGATCGGGAGTGAGTAAGAGGCGCCCGTTCACGTCAGTGGATATTCTGTGGATGGACGGAAAGATGCCTCGGTTTGGAAAGAGACGCCCCACTAGAACTCAAGTAGACACAAATCAGTCGGAAGTGGTAGAGAAGGAGGTAGGAGGAGAGGGAGGGAGAAAGATAGAGAGAGAGAGAGAGAGAGAGAGAGAGAGAGAGAGAGAGAGAGAGAGAGAGAGATGGAGGGAGAAGCAATTGTGGCTGCCAGACTGCTATTCCTGCACCTGACACACACAAAATTAGCTAGATTTCCGCAAAGACAGCCTAAATTGGATGGTTTTCAGCGGCGCCGGCAGACTATAATGAGGGTGGTAATGAGAGAGAGAGAGAGAGAGAGAGAGAGAGAAAGAGAAAGAAAAAGAAAGAGAAAGCGAGAGAGAGAGAGAGGGAGAGAGAGAGGGAGAAAGAGAGAAAGAGAAAGTAAGAGATGACGCGTTCCTCTCTATCTGTTTACCCAGACAGGCCGTTGGAATGGAGGGACATTATGCGAAGTTTTTCAGCGGCGCTGCCTTGAAGCAAATCAAATTTTTTGGACATGAATATGCAGGAATGTAGACTGACAAGCCGTGTTTTGTCAGCTTGTAGTCAGTAAGAAGGAAATAGTACATGTAAAAGGGACAGGACAGAGAGATAGATTGGGAAGAGAGAGAGGAGGGGAGAGAGAGAGAGAGAGAGAGAGAGAGAGAGAGAGAGAGAGAGAGAGAGGGAGAAGTGCGTCTTCGGAGAAACACGGGGTAAGGATATAAGTAGTCGGGGAGGATAGAGACGAGAAGTAGAAAGTGCGGAAAAGGAAAACATACAAAACAGACATAGCCTCACAAGAATGTGGAAACAATGAGCAAAAAAGCGGGAGCTTCGTTGAACCATGTGAATGGGAAAGAGAGGAAGAGAAGAAAAGGGAGAGAGAGTGGAGAGAAGGAGAGGAGCGACCCTCAAAACAGAGTTGTCTTACATTGCTTATTGGGGTGTGCGCTAGTGCTTTGCAATTCGTCGAAGGAAGTGTGTGTCTTCTCTCTCATATGCAAGTTAAGCAGACATTCAGCCCCTATCCATCCTAAATTAATCTCACGCGATCGAAAAACCACTGGGAATAATGGATAATCGGGGAAGGATGGGTGAGAGAGCTGGGAGAGGCCGGGGTGTGAATTAATCAGATGGGATCCGCGCCGAATGGGGTACAAGCACACGCATACGAGATGCACACCCGATGACGTACGAACATATTCGAGGAGCAGATGGAGCAGTGGAGCAGAGGAGGAGGAGGAGGAGGAGGAGGAGGAGGAGGAGGAGGAGTGAGACGAAGTTGCGCATTATGGTGAGAGAGGAGACTGACAGTTGAAAAAATGACAGTGCGCACAGGGAGCATAAGGTGCGAGGGAGGACTGCCGAACAGGCGTGTAAATGGGAAGAGAAGGAGAAGAAGAAAGGAAAGAGGAGCGATTCAATTAGACCAGCATCGTGCGAGTCAGCCTCTCTCAAGGAGCATGAGAATGAACAGGCGGGGGAATAATTCATGGCAATTTGCATGACACGAGTCACGGGTTGTTCCATGGAAGGACATAAACTGGCATACACTAATCACATACGCATTTATTGTCTTTCCGATAACGGTTGGAAAGAGGGAGGGAAAGGGCAGTGAGGGAGGGAGGGGGGGACTCACGCCAGGTCGAGTCCGATGGCAGGTAATGCGTGTTGGAGAGCGCCCATGGTGGACTGCATCTCGGGAGAGGCAGGTGAGGGACGATGGCCAATTCCCACACCCCTTCCCCCTCCTTCACTCGCCCTACGTGCGACCAGCGCCTCTCCCTCTAAGCGCCTCCGCCCTCCCCATTGTCACACTCTCTCGTCCCTCCCGTCTCTGCCCGTCTCCCCCATCCACACACTCTCTCTGCCGATTGAGATTCCATAGGGGAGGGGGAATTGAATTTGGACGGGCTGCGGCCCCCTTCTGCCTCTGTCACAGCCACAATCATGTGTTGCAGAGGAGAGGAGAGGAGAGGAGACAATAGTAGGAAATTATCGGTGAACTCACAATAATAAACAAGATGAAGAATGAAGATGAGTGAAGGATAGAATAAAACGAGAGAAAAATAAAAGAAAATGACATATGAAAATGTAAACTTTTTAAACGCATAGGAAAAAACATTCACTGTAAGCATAGAAATAAAGGAAAATATCATGAAAACTCACTGTAAGCATCCGCATAAGACCATGATTGGGAGAATGACGTCTTCTGGAGAATTCTGGAAATTCTGAAGCTGGTATGACGTCATCACAATAACACGAGAACGCGATATATACACGACAAGTACACTAGAATGGAATTAATTGAGAAGGAACGAGAAGGGGAAGGTCATATGGCCTGCTTGCGGCAGATGTTTCCAAAAATCAAACATGAACTACATATTTTATCATAGAAGTGTACACGCATTGATCTTGTTAGATAATTGGAATGAAAGATGAAAGTATTTCTTTGGGAGGAGGGGACTATAAGTTCAGCAATCACATGACTTCTACAAAGCCTAATTACTGCGTAAACTGGAACTTTTCTCTTTCTCACTAAAACTAAATACCACCGAGTAAACTGTGATTAGGTTGGTGTTTCAGAAGTAGCTCGTTACCCTCTGGACACTTCAGATACGTGTTCTCTGTTGCCATGAAATTACTATGACAAGTTTTATTCGGAAATTGAACGTACCGTCGCGCGAAATTACATAGCGACTAGGTGTTGCACCTCTGCGCTATACGATTATGTGGAAAAGTTTGAGAAGACGACGAGAAAAAAGTCATTGCATAAAGACGAGAGTTATTCCGTTCGGAACACGGGCCGGCGCGAAAATTGGTCAAAAGGACACTCACTCAATATTCTGGCGGAATGAATATGCACCTTGGGGAGAATATGACGCAAAGAAAATGAGAGGGAAGAAATAGAGAGAGAGAGAGAGAGAGAGAGAGAGAGAGAAAGGGAGTTTGAATGTGAGTGTGAGACTCACGGCCGCCCGGTCTGACCACTCCAATCAAATAGAGCCTATTTTGGTGGTCTGTTTATGGGCATATAGTGATATTGTGGAGTGCGGAGAGCAATTCCGATGGAAAGCAGTAGAATAGAGAGAGAGAGAGAGAGAGAGAGAGAGAGACATAGCGAGAATGGACCTGCTCCATTTCCTTTCACATTTCCTCTACCTCGTCATATGAAAAGAGACTGAAGAAGTGAAGAGAGCCTCTTTTATATTTGGATGTCTGAATGTACCCAAATACAATTCACAGATTCTCTGGTCTCTCTAAAGTTGCAGCTAGAACGGAGTCACGCGATTTTTCGCTAGATTCAGTTAGGTTTTCGCGCGAAACGTATGCCATCTGCAACTTTCTTTAAAAAAAAAATACATTTTAGTATGTTGCAATTCAACGAAGTCAATAATAAATTGCGGTTTTCGCGCGTCTAAATTTTTTTAAACATAACATAAGTTTTCAAAAAAACAAAAACAAAAATTCCTTCGTCATTGTGACTGCAGCGGTAGAAACAAACTTGCAGTAATCATCGAACGCAACATATGATCAGTGAAAGCAGTATTGTGACATTGGAAGCTGAAAACCTCCAGAGAAGCGAAGCAATAATGCCAAGTAAGAAAAACAGAAATAGGCATAACCGCCCCCAAAACAAAAGCGATTTGAGCCAATTTTCTGCCAAGCAGCCTAACGATGTTTTGAAAAAAAGTGAATGAAGAAAATGAAATCAACATTTTTCATCAGCCATAAAGGCCATTTCGACATGTAAATAGGGGAGAACGAGCACTTCCTTCCTCGGTGGAAGCGGCAATGAACACGAAAAAAGGAAAATAGAGGAGGAGAGAATGGGAGTGCACATTCGCGAAACACAATTAGCAGCACTGAGAATGCAGAAGGACTCGGAGACAGGAGCGACATTCCGAACAAAGTCCACCTGGTAATGGAAGCGCGTCACACATTACCGAGAAGTAGAGAGAGAGAGAAATAGAGAGAGATTGGGAGGGAGAGAGAGAGAGAGAGAGAGAGAGTTGTGCGCTGCGCTTCTGCGTGTCTATTAGTTTCATTATTTCCTGAGTGTGCGTTGTTAGGTGTGAGCCAGACCGGCAAACATATGATTCAACCGATTACGGTATCCTGCAAATGCACGAATGCTGAAGAGAGCCTTTCCGAGAAAGACAAAACGACAAAACAATGGATAGGTGGGAGCAGTAGGTAAGGAGTGAGTAAATAAGTAGCGCGTCGTTGTAGTTGTTGAGACTTTGAACTCGGCCGGGCACATTAGATTACTCGAATACGTCTCACGTGGTAGGTATAACTGGCATACTGTAGTCAGCACCGATCGCGCGATGCAATTCCGCCCCCCGAGACACGCGAATAACACTGGTAGTATTCCAGTAGACCAGACGAGTATAAACATAACATGTATACATCTGTATGCATTGCATATTGCGAAAGAAACAGAGAGAAACACAACCATAAAGGTCTGCCGAAACAGCTGACTGATCGGGGTACGATGAATGACGTGGACAACAAGGAAATTGACAGTCATAAAAAGGCGAAAACACAGAAAGCGGAAGACAAGATGGAAGGGCAAAGAAGGGAAGAGGGAGTGAGGTGGTGGAAGGGAGGAAGAGAGAGAGAGAGAGAGAGAGAGAGAGAGGAGTGGTGCAAAAACGTCCGTGGAATCTGGAATCCCCGGGGACAAAGGTCGAAACAGAGCATGGAGAAGCACAAAAGACGACAGCGAGAGCATCCTTCATTCAGACATTCGATGTATGGCACCGACTCCCCGAATGCACTCCATCCTCTATCCCTCTATCTCCCCTTCCTTCTCCCTCTCTTCCTATCCCTCTCTTCCTCTCTCTCTCTCTCTCTCTCTCTCTCTCTCTCTCTCTCTCTCTCCATCTCTCTCCCTTCCTTCACTATCGCACTCTCCTAATTCCCTTACCACCCACCTCCTCCCCCCAAATATGGCACTCGGGAATGGGACTCCGTGAGAGAGTTTTATCATTTTCTCGGTTTGATTCAACAACAAACACATACACACCCGCAATAACACAGAGATGGACTACAACAAGTGCGTTTTCAACTAGCAGGTTTGCATGCAAATAATAACCATATAAACTTGCACGTTTACCGGTTTACTCAAGTGCAGTTGATACTTTTGCAACAACATGTAAGAAGAGCTCATGAATCTTGTCGTTTTACATGTTACTCATACCCTCTTCATTTTGATGCCATAACGCTGTGATGACTTTTTGATAAACAAGAAACAAGAGTGTGTGTTATCACACTGTGCTTCTCACATGAATGAGCTCATTGCTCACTCAGCCTATGATTCAATAACTCATTTCTCCCTTCTACGCTGTACCGTTCTTCCTACGACATAAACGACATACGAATTTGTTTCGGATTTTGTGGAGGAATGCAGTACAAGTCTACTTTCTAGACATTACATTTGACATTACTTCTTCAACGATATTTTAGCTCCTGAGTGTCTTCAAAACAGGTAAGCGAGCGAGAGAGAGAGAGAGAGAGAGAGAGAGAGAGAGAGAGATACAGGGATAGAGATAAAGAGAGATGAATGTGAAAGAATGCGAGTTTCTGTAGCCAAATAGAAGCTGGGGCAAACGTAAACGAGACATCTTTGGCTATGCTCGTAAGATGAATAGCACCGTCACAGCTTCAATCCAGCTACTTTCGAAGTTTGGGCAGCATACATTTTTGAATTTCAAACTTGTCACGATAGAAAACATTTCTGTTTTTGTAGCAGTTTGACTTGTTTCCTGTTATAAAATACATGCTTCATGTTTTGTTAATTTGTTGTTGTTTGTTCCTATTTTTCTTCATATTGTATTTTTGTGTTATGCTACAGTTCATCTTCATTCATTTCAGTTACACATTATCAACGGCGGTCACAATTGTGATAAAATACAAAGTAAAGTGACCTGTTTTTATCTGAAATTCTTATTGAATTCTGTTTCATTGCCGATGCGTCAGCACTCTTTCGCGCGTTATTTCGCCTCGTGTTCAGCACATAGTTTCTTTATTCATTTTCAAACCATGTCAGCGCCTATAAAGTTTATGTTCGTTAGAGACGTGTGACTAATTCAAAACATGGTTTGAGCTGGAGCAATTTTATTTCTGATATTCTTATTTTATAATTTAATGAGGGCGGCCACACGATAGTTCCCTCGAGACTTCACAAGAACACTTCATTTCGAGAAAGCAAGCCTACATTTACATATCCAAGATTATTATTATGTTCATTTTTATTCTATATAATATTTACATTATTTTTATCATATAAAATGATTTAAGCAAAACAGAAATTTGAAAAAAATTGAATTCACTCTCTTTTTTTTTTTGCGTGAAGCTTACAGGAGCGTTTTTCAGTCATTTGATGGACATCATACTATACAACGATACCAGTAACTATCGCGAGTACAACTGCAGCTTTCTCAAGTAGGACATCGTCAATTAATCTCGTATTATGTGTGTTTTAAGAAAAGATTCCGTGTTCACTGAGACGGGTCCGATTCATTTTGCCATCGGTTGTCTTTCCGTTGTCTATGGTGTTGTCATGACGGTTGGTTGGCTTTGTTCCATTCTTCCAATTACGTGTTATTCAGTTGATATATTTACCGTCAATCATAGTTTTGATGCGACATGAACTGTTTCGACAAGTATGTTATAAGGTGAATAGGTTATTTTTTTTGTTAACTAGTTATTTTGTTTGTTTGTTTGTTTGTTTTTTCAAATGTTTTTACTGCATGTATTTTTTCTAGATCATGTGGGCACTAGGAGTCATCGATGTTCTTGGGTTGTTGACGAATTCCGTATCCTCAGGTACATACATACCATCTCTCTCCCTCCCTCCCCCCCTCTCTGTCTCTCTCTCTCTCCATCTCTCTCTCCCTTCGCACTTCTCTCTTTCCAGGAGTGTTCAGTGTGTATGGAGTTCACTTCTGCCATCAACCCGCTATCATATACCTACATGGAGTAGTCGATTTATGTGAGTAATTGATTAAATGAAACAATTATACATGTGTGAAAAGTTTTTGAAATACACAAATCATTAGAAAACTCACTAGCGTCAAAGAACTCATTGTGAGAAGGAGAAGTATACTCTACTGTATCGATTGTATCCTATTTACATTGAACATTGCTCTTTCCCCTGTATGGTTGCTCTTTCCCCTGTATAATCCTAATTCAACACTACATTATCTCATCACAGAAGTGAACGAGTTGTGAGATGCGCGATAGAGCAACGTATAAATTTGAAACAAACCATACAGTTGAGTCTACTTTATTGAAAACTATTTTGCAAGTTTATCCATTCTTTGACATGCAACATGCAAAACATATCAACCGTATAAATTGTTATATCATGTTATTCGTTTATGGCTGTCTACTGATACGTAGATGACTCCCAACGGATATAAGCATTGACGCAAGCACTACGACAAACGCTTGGAACTAGAGTGCGTTCCATTAATTACACTACACACTACAAAGATGCTTCATTCATGAAATGACTATGAACAATGATAATGGAGTAGTGTTAGCGTACTAGGCTGCAGGAGAGCTGATGATGATGACTCTAGAAAATCAAAAATGCGAATCCACGATGTGTCTTCTGGCTAGCGGATGACAACGTGTCAGGGCGGTCGCCAGCCAACCCACCGCTGAAGCGGAACTTCTTTCGGCCCACGGGCGGCATCGAAGACTTTGCGATTGAGAGCTTATGTTTCTAGGGAACTATAATGCTGTGAAATGATAGCCTATAGATCAATTGCAGTCACGTGGACGTCGTCTTGTTTCCTGTGTGTCTGTCTGGGAGGCGTGCGCTTCCTGGAACTCTCGATTCCCGGGTTCTCCCACCACCTCTCTGGCTATAGAGGCGTCATCCCCATTCTCCTCTCCACCCTCTATGCCTCTCTCTTCTGCCTACTCACTCGACCCGTCCTCTACTCATCCAAACATCTCGGATTCTTCTTCACGCCCTTCATTGATGGTCTGCCGGATGATATGGTGGGTTTCGTTGTTTCGAAAACGTGCGGTACGAGGCTCGATTCCAGTACGAGAACCGCTTCCACTCTGCCAACAACATCATCATGGTGTTCTCCAACGTATTCTTCCATGTGGCTTTCATAGTGGCCCTACTGGGTAGACTGTACAAAAGAGATGAGAGGAGGAGGAGTGGGAGGAGTAGGGTGAGTGGGGAGGAGGGGAGAGAGAGCGAGAGAAGGAGAGAGAGAGAAAGAGGAAGAGAGAGTCTTCCAGGTGAAGATGGTGTGTCTGGTGCAGACGGGGCTCATTTGTTTCTTCCACATGTCGGCTTCTCTCCTCTATGTAATAGTGCAATTCCACAACACACCCCTCATCATATCCATAGCCCAGATATCATATCAGTTGGTCCACGGTGAGCACTTCATCAAATACCTTACTTAGTTCAAAGTCTTATTTTGCTCTGAGAGAGAGGGAAAAACACAAATGCATGAAAGTAGCAAAATTCGAGGTGAATTCCAAACATTCGACACCGTGAGTAACACTAGTTTGTGTTCAAGTTATATCTAGCTGATAAGCTGATACATATATTTGCATATTCCAGGAATTCCTGCGGTGATCTATGTGGGTATGAACAAGACCATCCGACAGCATGTCTACTCCCTATTCGGTGGCACCCATCCATTCGTAGCTCACTTGAAGGTGACATCTTTATTTCACTCTTTCCCTTCTTTCGTCTCACTCTTGTTTCATAACATGTATTCCAGTTGAGTCGAAAGGACGCGGCTGGAGTGGCTCGATGGGCGAATCAGGCTCGCTCCCCTTCTCTCACAGCCACAGTCAATGAGAAGGAGAAGGAGAAGGAGAAGGAGAAGGAGAAGGAGAAGGAGAAGGAGAAGGAGAAGGAGAAGGAGAAGGAGAAGGAGAAGGAGAAGGAGAAGGAGAAGGAGAAGGAGAAGGAGAAGGAGAAGGAGAAGGAGAAGGAGAAGGAGAAGGAGAAGGAGAAGGAGAAGGAGAAGGAGAAGGAGAAGGAGAAGGAGAAGGAGAAGGAGAAGGAGAAGGAGAAGGAGAAGGAGAAGGAGAAGGAGAAGGAGAAGGAGAAGGAGAAGGAGAAGGAGAAGGAGAAGGAGAAGGAGAAGGAGAAGGAGAAGGAGAAGGAGAAGGAGAAGGAGAAGGAGAAGGAGAAGGAGAAGGAGAAGGAGAAGGAGAAGGAGAAGGAGAAGGAGAAGGAGAAGGAGAAGGAGAAGGAGAAGGAGAAGGAGAAGGAGAAGGAGAAGGAGAAGGAGAAGGAGAAGGAGAAGGAGAAGGAGAAGGAGAAGGAGAAGGAGAAGGAGAAGGAGAAGGAGAAGGAGAAGGAGAAGGAGAAGGAGAAGGAGAAGGAGAAGGAGAAGGAGAAGGAGAAGGAGAAGGAGAAGGAGAAGGAGAAGGAGAAGGAGAAGGAGAAGGAGAAGGAGAAGGAGAAGGAGAAGGAGAAGGAGAAGGAGAAGGAGAAGGAGAAGGAGAAGGAGAAGGAGAAGGAGAAGGAGAAGGAGAAGGAGAAGGAGAAGGAGAAGGAGAAGGAGAAGGAGAAGGAGAAGGAGAAGGAGAAGGAGAAGGAGAAGGAGAAGGAGAAGGAGAAGGAGAAGGAGAAGGAGAAGGAGAAGGAGAAGGAGAAGGAGAAGGAGAAGGAGAAGGAGAAGGAGAAGGAGAAGGAGAAGGAGAAGGAGAAGGAGAAGGAGAAGGAGAAGAAGAAGGAGAAGGAGAAGAAGAAGGAGAAGGAGAAGGAGAAGGAGAAGGAGAAGGAGAAGGAGAAGGAGAAGGAGAAGGAGAAGGAGAAGGAGAAGGAGAAGGAGAAGGAGAAGGAGAAGGAGAAGGAGAAGCAGCAGCCACACAGACCTTTCAACCTCTCCGTCATATGAAAGTGCCACCCTTCATTCCAGTACATGATACATTTATACACAACACAACATCTTTCTATACTTATCTCTGATATTACAAAATGTTACAGCGACATTTTTGTATCGAGTACTATTTCATTTCCTTTTATAAAGGTCGATAACATTGTCTACAAACTAGGGAGAGGGGACAATTCACCGCGAAGACTAAATCTAGCGTTCACTCTCACAGTCGCTATAAAAAATATGAACTCATTCCCAACAATATAAAAGTATTATTCAAACACTCGTCAATCCGTTGATGTTGCGTGGGTGTCATCTTGGTTTGGTGGAAATGTTAGATGATAGGCAAATATCAATCATGATTTAACCATTTTACGAGACGATCCTTGCTTCGCGAGACGATACAAGTTCAACTACCCCTGGACCCCCGGAGACATTCGCTGTCATTTCAATAATCTCCAGAGACACGGATTTTTCGAAACTTATTATTTATTCACAATTACTTATGTTATTATATACAATTCGCAATAATCACTCCTCAATCAACTCGATAGATCCTTCCGGAGTAGGCGGTCGGGCAGGAGAGACAGACTCAGTGGACTGCTCCTCCTGCTCCTTCTCCTGCTCCATCTGCTCCTGCTCCTGCTCCTTCTCCTGCTCCTTCTCCTTGTCCTTGTGTTGAATGGCAATGGGAATCTGCCTCCTCTCAATCTCTTTCTTCTTCTTCTCCTCAGCTTCGATCGATAGTCGACCTCCCTCCAATGCACACTTGACTGTGCCAGAATCCACGGAAGAAGGGAGAACCACACGACGGGAGAAGTGCCTGAAACGAGAAAGTGAGATGTCATATAATAATCAGTGATAAGCGTGAACCACAAACCAGTAGTACGTACCTTGTGTATGATCCATGCTCGTTGGACTCTTCGTGGCGTCCCTCTATCTTCAGTTCGCGTCCCTCCAGACTGATGCTCAGTTCATCCGGACGATAGTCGGACACATCGAATGACTTCTGGAACTTGGATGACGACTGCTCCTTCTGATCCACTGCTCCTCCAAATAGCATAGCGAGTGGATGGACGGATTTGCGGCAGGGAAGAGAGAGGAATGCCCTCTCGAGGACATCAATGTCCCTCATAGAGTGGAAGGGATGGTAGCGGTAGAACATGACTGCACACGGTAGACTGTTACACTGATACACCTTCCTGTCACGATTCGTATATATTCCATTCCAGCGAAATCCTCCAGATTCTTCTCGAGCAGAGTAGAATAATCGAGAGCAAGAGCGAGCTAGTCAAGCCCCGCCCACATGGAATAGGCCCCGCCCCTCTAGAACGTTCTCGAATCAACGCGTGTTCACACAGCCGCGACAAGAAAGTAAGCGTGAAATGGACCTTTCTGTGAATAACCGAAACAAACATATCGCTTAGTTGTTCTACACTTCATCTACACCCACTGAGAAACCATTTGTTAGAAAAAAGGGAGAAAGCAACACTATGTACAACGTGAGATGGTCATCGCTTCAGATTTCAACTTTATTCGGCTTGTCATAAACGTAACAAACATAACTTCTCTCTCGTTTCATTTCATATCACAACAGTCAAAATGCGAACACACAACATGGGCAACATCTAGCATGTCTCTATTCGGGGGAGCTACCACAGGGCTAGACCTCGACCTTCCACAGTCGAATCGTGCCGTCGTCGGAAGAAGAAGCGAGCAGCTCGGGGTCCGACGGGTTCCAAGACACACAGTTCACCTACACAGGGGAGGTGAGAGGGAGAGGGAGGGAGGGGGGAGATAGAGAGAGAGAGATAGAGAGAGAGAGAGAGAGAGAGGGAGAGGGGGATACCGTAACTTACCTCATCATCATGTGCCTCCTGGATTCCGATCTCGCTCAACTGCACCTCATCACCCTGCTGCTCCACGCGGATGAACCTACACATACATATCCCTTTCTCTCCCTCCCTCCATCTCTTCTCTCTCTCCCCCTCTCTCCCCCCCCTCTCTCTCTTTCTTTCTCTCCCTCCCTCTCTCTCTCTGACCGTATCGTGCTGTCTCCCCCTCCCACTGCCAGCACTCCCGTCACCGCATTCCACGCCACACTGTACAGCGGCCAGCGGCTACCCGTCAACTCAAATCAATCGATAAATCTAGAACTCCCAATAAACGCACCTCAATCGACGCGGCCTTTCTCCACTCGGACGAGTCTGGGGCGGTGCGAAGCCAGATCTGAAACATCCTTCTTTCTCTCTCTCTCTCTCTCTCTCTCTCTCTCTCCCTCTCACCTGCACCACTCTGTCGTCTCCCACCGTGGCTAGCTTGGCTCCCTCTCCGTCAAATGCCGCACTCCACACAGTACCCGTGTGCGCCGAGTCCAACTCAAACAAACGTATCGTCATATAACCGTCATAGGAAGGAACTGGTGATATATCGATTCTGGATAAATGATTGCTATAACCATATTTCGACACACGCATTGAACATAATTTTGGAATTCGATAAAAATCCGATGACTCTTCTATAATATTATTCTGGGATATAGTTTGCCAGATTACGGTAGAAAATCGATCTACCCTCTAGTCGCATTCGATCTACCTTCTAGTCGTGAGGAGACCCAAGCGCGCGCTTTCAAACGATAATATCGATCAAAGAAGCCGGCATGCGAATCAAAGAGGCCGCGCGACACTCGACCATTTGCTCGCGCTGTCTGACCTCTCTCGCTCGCAACTGAGTTTCGCCAACAGACCCCGGCTGGCAATAACAGAAACTATCCTCCAGGCGAAGACTATACCTTGCACAGCGTCACCCAGTCCTCTCCATCGTAGCGGAAGAATCGGATCGACGCGTCGTACGAACAAGACACCAGGATCTGGAAACATTAGGTAAACAACCAAACAACAAACAAACAAACAACCCACATCTTCCTGCGGGTGCCACACGCAGAACTTGACGTCGCCCGAGTGCGGCTGGAGGATCGACGACACCAGGAAGTCGTCGTCCTCGTCCACTGCAACACAACACACAATCAACAACAACAACAACAACAACAACAACAACAACAACAACGAGACGCACTCTGCCAGAACCATACGCTCTTGTCCCTGCTGCACGTGGCGAGGAACTGGTCGGAGGGGGAGAAGGCGCAGCACTTGACCTCGCTCTCGTGCCCCTCCAGCTTGTTCACCTCCGCAAACTCGCCACTGAAGAACAGGTAGTTTCTGACAACACCATCATACAATGATTTCGTTTTTGTACGAATTTGATTTGATTTGATATCATACATTTACACTTGTGAACACGAATAATAACGAGACCAGCTAACGAGGGCGATGTCAACTCACTCCTCTTGCTGGTATATGATGACTGATGCGTCGAATGAGGCAGATGCGAGGTAGCGTCCGCAGTGGGAAAAGGACACGCAGCGGACGGCCTTCGTGTGGCTGTCGTCCAGCACTGTCGCGCACGACAGCTGAGGAGCATCTGAAGGCAAAGTTGCAACCAACTTCAGAATACATCTTAGGTTCCTATCAGTGATTTCGTTTCATACGTGCCATGATCATGTTTGCCATAATAAACATTGCTTTGCTTTGAATACCCACCCTGTTTGTACTTCCACATCCTGACTGCCCTGTCGTCTCCGCAGCTCGCGAGAAGACTGCCCGTGTGATTCCATCGCACACACCACACCCTAGACACAACAATAAACAACACAAACAAACAACCAAGCCCTACCTGCTGGTCGCGTCGTCCCCCTCGCCACTCCCCTTACTCGCCGAGAATCGACCGACCGCTGAGACCTTCAGCATCTACAAGCTTTCCATAAAACTCCCAGCTCATTTCATCACTTTCACTACTTGCACGCATGCATTGTGCAACCAGAAAGAACAGAGGTACGAACAGAATCCAAACTGGTAAATCACTTCACACATGACATCACTACACAACTCCATCGTAAAACGTCTTTATGCGCAAAACAATCGAGCATCTATGCATATGCACAAGAGAAAGTAGGGGGAGAATCGCTGAGATATGTCAACTGGATACAATCGGCGGTGGTGGAAACATGTTTATGAATTATTAGATCATTCAACTCAAAGTTGGCAACAAGGTAAAACGAGAGTCGCGGAATCGAGAGAGGCAACGCATACCATTTGGAACGGCACTACATACAACAATCAATACGGAACAGCATACAAAACAATACAAAAACTGGCGCATACAAGAAAGAAGTGTGTTCGAAAGTAAGTAAGTGCCAAATATCGTTGGTTCAATAGAATCTGACAAAACCATGACAGTGTGTCGCATCTCACCCATAACTACAGTACCCTCTCCTCCCCTTCCATCCCTCCTCTCACGGAGGCGGCGGGGGAGGCGGTAGCCGTGGCGGCGGAGGCACCATCCGAGACGTCGTGGGTGGTCCCATTCCAAGAGAGTACTCGGGCGGTCGAGAGGGCGGGGCCGAGGTGGGCGGGGCGACCGCAGCGGACAGCGCCTGCTCATACGAGGGAGGAGGCTCAAAGTCCTTGTCGTCGTCGCTCACAGGAACACCGCCTAAATTAAAACAATAAACGGTTTTAAAAGACAGCCACACTCACCAATCATATCGGGGTTGAAAGTAGGGATGGTATCGAGTCGAATGACATATGGAGCGACGACCCCCGTGGGATAGGCGGGACCGCGGACACACACCCTCTCCTCTCCCAGCAGGTCCCTCTCGGCAGACAGCGGCACTCGCTCCGCCCTCTCCCCCCTCTCCCTCTGACGACCCTCCGCAGACGCCACCGGGCGACGTCGACTGCGCGAGTTGGGCTGCGCGCGAGGAGGAGGCGGACTGGATAGACGCCATACTCATTCTGCCCCTCCCTTCCCCTTCCTCTTCCCTCTCACTCACCGCCTTCTCGGACACAGGTCCATTCTGCATATGAGGCAGCAGAGGAGGAATATGAGTATGCATATGATGGGAATGAGGACGACGAGCCAGGAGGCGGCGAAGTGCTCGCAGAAGCGGCCCTCGTAGTACCAGTCGGGACACTCGCACGTCGCGTTCGCAGTCAGACGACCGCCGTTCGCACACGAGAGAGTCTCGCAGTGCGCCCCGGTCACAAACTCCGGGAACGGACACCTCAACACACAGCTCTCTCTCTCTCTCCCTCCCATCTCTCTCTCTCTCTCTCCCTCCCATCTCTCTCTATTTTTCTATACCACACTCGTGTCTATCTCCATCTACTCACTTGCAGTGGTACTGTGTTGGCTTGAGCTTGGCGATGGCGACCCTGGTTCCGTTGTTGAGGCACTGTATGGTCTGGCACTGTGAGCCAGTGAACAGGGCGGGGCAGCGGCAGCCCCCGCCCGCCACTCGCGTGCCGCCGTTGAAGCACTCGTTCGTGAAGCCCAGCAGCTCCTTCAGGTCCGCCCACGTCGTCTGCACCATCCGACCCAGGTCTCAAGCACCCACGTCATCATACCGTAGCCCGCCCTGTACCGTACCTGCTCCGGCTGGACTTCGTCCACTGCCTGGTCGGATGACGTCAGTGGGAGCAGCGACGGCGGGCACACTCGCCGCCGCCAAACCTGCCATCCCAAAGAGCAAGAGCTGCAAATCAATCGATAAATCAATAAATACAAGTCAATGATCAATTGAGATAAGCCTCGCGGCCGGGTGCATGGCAACCCATATCAACACGATCAAATCTTACATTTAAAATGATTGAATGCATTTATCAAAGGATTTGACTTTACCTGCCAGACACCCGCATAGATACAAAATACACAACGCTCGAAACATGAAAAGACGAGGGCGAATCACTCGGACACAGAGGGGCAGAGTCGACAATAAAAGACGGCGGCCTGACACTATCAAATGGCAAAAGCGGCCATCCCATATACACCTAGAACAATACGAATCCATAACACAGGCGCCGAATATGGCCGCGTGCACTCACATGCACAGTAGGCTTCCCCTCATTTCATCCATACACGACCTATAACACATAAATAACAACTATTGCTAGGAAGGAGCTGAAGCGTGAGAGAGACGCGACTGGACGGTGTCGAATGCGGAGGCAGCACTGGTCAGTGGACCAACTCATTACCCCCTCCATCACTCACTATCCTCCCATCCACACACCAACAACAACTCAACCTAACATGCTAATAACGCGAGAGAGACAAGGCAGCAAGCCATTGATAGCACTGCTCCAGCTCCTTCTCCTCCCCTCACAGTTGGTGAGGATCCGACAGTCTCCTGGCGTGTCCTCCTCTCCTGGCAGGAGTGTGTGAGGGAGAGGCAGTGGATGAGAGGAGGGCAGCCCGCTCCTCGCTCACCAGACCGGCTATCAGACGACCCCCTGAAGCAACTCATACACAATGCAACATAGAAGGTAGCCGATCAATGCGGCGCAGGCTTATGATTCAGCTGGAGAGTGACGCGCAAGCTATCTGGCCATGGTACGCTGGTACGCCAATAGATTACACATTGTTTATGATTGAATGTGAGCCCAGAGTGAATATTGGTCATGGTGCTTCGCGCGTGCCTGGTGTCACTCTTCCTCCTTCTCCGGCTCCTCTAGCTCTCGTAGCCAGATCCAGGTATGCAACCGGCTCTCAAACACCACTCTCCCTGTCTGCTTTCTCTCTCTCTCCATGTCTGCTCTCTCTCTCTCTCTCATCTTCCTGCCTCACCATCGCTGCCTCCGAACTTGCCCCCCGGCCGGCGTCTGCTGCCGTGTTGGAAGACGTTTCTGATGGTGTCAGATATGTTTCTGGCCTTGGATTGAGGCTGCTGCGCCTCCACCAGACGACCCTGCTCCGCCAAGAAACTGGAACACGCATTTCTCTTTCTCTCTCTTTCTCTCTTTCTCTCTCAATCTTCCACAAAATTAATAAAACTCACCAATTCGTAAACTGCTCACATTGCGATTGAAGCTCCATTCTCTCGGCAACGTCAAATTTCTGAAGAAGGATATGGGCGTGAAAGCGAGAAAGCGAGCGAACGAGCGAGAGGAGAGAGAGAGAGAGAGAGAGAGAGAGAGATGCTCACTTGTGGTCTGAACCTGGCCAGTTCGTGGAGGTAGGAGATGCGATTGATGAGCTTAGGATCGAGGTTGGGCATTATCTGAAAGAAGTTGTACGTGAAAAGAAGAAAGGAAAACACGTAGAACATACTAATTATCCTCTCCCTGCGCCTACGATTACTAACTTTAAAAGTACATAACAACAAAGCACTATCACTATTATTAAAGTGAGGACAGACATGGTTGAAACGGCATCTACTGGGGGGGGAGGAGGGAGAGGGAGATACAGAGCTTGACCATCGACGAGAAGACTATCAATTACATCTCACCAGAAAAACACCTGCAACTATAAACAGACGAAGAAGGGTGGATAAAGGAAAGTGGAAAGAGTACAAGTGAAAGGCGACAAACACACCCATTCCACCTTTGCCCGCATTCCCCGCTATACTGCACGACGCAATGGTGCAAGACGTACAACGAGTCATTTCGGAAAGAAGAAGAAGCAACGACAAGCCACTGCGAGACAATGAGCAAATTACCCACAAGAACAGTACTCTTTCGCTGAACGAGAACAAGAAGGGAATAGGACAATAGCCTCATCATAGACCAATTGGCAGTGTTCAAATGCTGCCGGGGATTAAATGCGATGGGGGAGGGGGGATCGCGCACGCAAAGAGCGAACGGATACGGAGCAGTCCACACAGCAATCGACACACTAAAAGTATGCCAACGTCCGAGGGGCGAAAGGGGAATGAGGGGAGAGAGGAGAGGAAGAAGGAGACGGCTGCATATGCAAGGCCACAAAGACCGACAGGTGTTCTGTGACGAGACAAGACGACACAAGGACATCTTCCATCTTACTCACATCACCCTCACACATATACTCTATATACGGGAAGAGGGCGAGGAGACATTATCAAACTATATCAATTTCATTACTGATTACTGTACAAAAAAACCGCCCAATCATATCGCTAAAAATGGATCTCTCATAGCCGAAACAACGGAAATAATAATCACATGGCATAGAAAAGCAGCGAAGCGATGACTGCAAAGACAGACGCGACGTAAATAGACGATAATGGAGAGGCAAAACGTGTTAGTAAACATCAACGTAGTAGTAAACAACGACAAACAGACGAGTCGTCAACTGGGAAGTGGGACTGACCGAGTGGCGGAGTCGGGTGAGGTAGGCATAGGTGGACTCGCCAGGCGATCTCGCATAGTCGATCGAGATGCGCTCCAGCTGCAGGTCTGAACGGACACATACATTGTACACATACAACATGCCACATTCAAAACATGCATGTGGCCAACGAACACATTGTCAACGCCGAAATACAGTGTGGTACACTGGCGGATAGTCAATCCGAGCTAGAAAAAAGAATACGAGCACATAAAACAGACACACTGGAACAACTGGAAACACATACACACAAACACTAGCAGCGTAGTGTCAGTGGCATGTGTCGGAATGGCGAGTAGCGTGTGGAAATGAGATGTAGTCAGCTCTCGCGCATTTCTCAATAGACTTCTCCCCTCCCTCCTCCTCCTCTCCCTCTCTCCCTTCCTCCTTCCGCGACAACCCGCTGCCGATTATGACATTGCTGCGAGAATCGGCGGAGAATCAGCGTCACACACGCGCGCCATCCCCTCTCCCTCTCCCCTCTCATCTCCTTCCCTCACGCTAGGCGACCATTTCAGAGACCTCCTCTAGTCGCGCACAACTCTCAGTCACACTCCACTCCTTTCCTTTCATCTCATTCACACCGGGCATAATGAGAGCATTTCACATTTCCACATCCATTTAGATGGGGATAAAGGAAAGGAAAGGAGCGCTCGAGAAAAAGCAAAGTGCGCCCCTCATCTGCCTCTCATTCCTTCCTCCTTCTTGGTTCCATCGCACCTCATGAAATATCGAATACGAAATTGCAAATGAATAGTTTGTGCGCGGAATAAGACGGAGGGAGGGAATGGGGCCAATACCAAGAGCGCGTCCATATCATCGAAACCATTTCCACATGAGAATCGCAGCAGGTGGTGAGAGAGGACAGGTGAACGGTACACACTACTACTATCTCATTGCTAAATTGCTTATTCACTTTGTCAGCACCAAATGTCCCACGATTGCAAAATGAGAGAGTGCGAGAACAGACCAACATTCACAGAGCAGTTGGAAAACCGTAAAGTGTGTGGGACATGGAGTGAGGAAATAAGCAGTGCAGGGCCAACTAGCCTCTGGCCAAACAGGAACCCTAGACTATACGCTGAATACTAGATACACTACTGGTACACATCCACCTGAACAACCACGCTAACACAACAACACAACACTATAACATGCGAATTCGCAGGTAGTTGTTATTGCGGAGTGAGAGAGAGAGAGGGTCCGACTGGATCAGTCCAACCAACCGTGGCAGAGTCGGTTGTGAGTGGCCGACAGAGGGAACAATCAGGTAGGAATCGGAGTGACAGGGGTGAATAGACAATGACCGCCTTCCTTTCACCCTCTTCCGCCCTCCGTCAATCGGTCAGCCTGTGACATAACACCATCCTTCTCTCCTTCCCCTATACCTCACTCACTCTCTCCCTCTATCCCACACCCTCTCCATTTCACTCTACCTACAACAACGCGCGCAGCCCGCACGCCGCCAATGACAATGCAGAAAGCACACACCCACACACAAAAAGAGAGAACCAATATCTCACACCGCCCAGAGCTGAGACGAACGGAACGACGCCACAAAACAAAACGACAATCAACAACAAAAACAGATTGACACCAGCACCGGACGGCTGCCAAAAGACCACACATGCTCACACAATCACATTGCGAGTGCGACGGGGACAACTACTGCGAGGGACAAACAAACAAACAACACCCACCAATGTTCTGTGTGATGAGGTCCAAGGCAATCATACGATGGACGTACGCATCATTCGAGTCTGAAAAAGGACAAACACTGCATAACCGCATTCAACAAGGCGACATAATCGTGCGGTCAGTTGATTATCAGATGTACATGATAGAAAAGTGATCAGGTACAGGTGATAAGAGAGGGGGCATTCAAAGCAAGCCCGCCGCAACCGGTCGATCAATCGATTCGCCCATCACGGATAAATGATGATGGAATACAGCAAACGGTCCCAATCACACGTTCCATTAAAACAAAATATAGATCTCGTCGTATAACTTTTCTCTGGCAACCACTACAAATGCAAAGCTCATGAAAAGGAGCGGTACATGCATACTCGAGGCATACTTGCAGAGAGCAGAGAGACGAAAGACGAAGGGGAGAGGAAATCAGAAGGCGATGATGGCGTGTCCCCTCTAGAAGGGATACAAAGGAGGGCAAAACGAACGAGGGGAGAGACGAGACGAGAACACGCAAAATTACACGTGAAAAACGCGAGTGACAAGAATTAAAAAGAAGCCGAAAGGAGGTGCAGAAAGAATGGACGTGCACGGAATATGAAGAGACAAGAAGTGGCGACAACGGCGCCAGAAGTGGTGACAGAGGGGGAGAAAAAGGAGCAAAGGATTGAGCAGCAGTCTTCTAGCTACTTTCACTTGTTAACGTGTTTCGAGAGACGGCAGAGGAAAGAACAAAATGGAAGCAGACACTGGGTGGCCACCACACCTCACAAAGAAGGGAGAGAATGGAGAGAGAGAGAGAGAAAGAGAGAGAGAGAGAGACGAGTAGGCAGTGTCCACTACGCACCCCACTCATCAGTAATTCGCCTAAACCTCTCACTCTCAGCGTCTTTGCCTCGCAGTTCCCAGCTAATACTGGTCCGGAATGAATCAGCCATCTCAAGCAGCCAACCAGCAGCCGCCGAGTGAGTGAGAGAAGACTGCGTGAATGCAATCTGGAGGAATCTCCTCTCATTCCGCACATCCGCACCCATTCACCCACACTCACTAATGAGAAAGTTCATGTCGTCGCGTGGGGTTTGAATAGAAGAGAGGTGGTTGCGTTGGCCTCACCTCCTACTTTTCCAACTGCTCACAGAGCACTGAGCACTGGTTCAGTTTCCCTGGGCATTGCGCATTCACTCGCAATCCGTGTGAAAAAGGAGGAGGTTTCCATGTGCAACTAGCATTCATCATGCAAACCAGAGACGAGAGTGTGGAGAGACCGTTCGAAACGACGCATACATGAATAGCGGAGACAGATGCACTCATACTCGGAGCCGCTCTGGGATCAACACACGAGTGGGAGATGACACATCCAAATGGTAGCAGAAACTGAGAGCGGGTGGGAGATCAGAAGAACTCAACACTCCAGAAAAATACTATTCCATAATGTCCGAGGAGACCAAGAGACATACGACAGGTAACTTTAATTTAAACGAGGAGTAACACCCGCGACGCTGTCCAACTGATAAGCTATCGGTAAACATACTTTAGAACCAATAAGACATTTTGAATTTCGAGAGCTAGAACTCAAACAAATGAAATGAAAGATGTCTGGAGGGGAGGGAGAAGAAATGGGGGACTCACGCTTGTTGAGTGTGGTTGTGTCGGTGAGGTTGGGATCGTAGGCGGCGCGCAGGTTCGCCACACTCTCCAGCTCCTTCTCCGCCGCAGCGTGCACACGACGAGACATCTTAGACGACACATCCGCCTGCACACATCATTCACACCACTTCTTCATCCATCACACTACACTGCCTTATATAACACAGCATAAACACGTGACCCACCGGCTCTCTTCTCGCATTGTTGTTGCGCATGCGGGAGATCTGCCGCTGCGCGAAGATCACCAGAATGATCACTACCTGCAAGGACGGGTGGAGAGGAAACAGAGATGAATGGACTCACGGTGAGGCACAAAGAGAGCACGTAGATGACACTGATGCCGTCGAATATCATCGTGTCTTGTGTCGAACGGGAGTGACTAGGGACGCTGGCTTATCCACGCTGATTCATTCCATCATTCCGCGCGTATACACCACTATCTATTCTATATCACAAATCGATCCGCCTGAAAACATGATTGTGTTAACAGACTCATTGCCGTAAAAATACAGAATCAAAACTAATACAGTGTAAAGGGAAAACGCAGCAATCAAACAAACACGGAGAAGCTCGCGAAGAAAGAAGAAAGCAAACGATAGCAACCGGCAAATACAACCTATTTTGTATTCAGTTGACGATACAGTATGTCCACCATCTTGTGTACAACGCGATTGTATAAACAATACAACACCGAGGTTACTAGGTAGCGTGAAATCGATCGATAATTGAGGACCCATGCCAGTCGCGGTCAGTCGGCGGCGGCCGCGCGGTGAGAGATGAGAGAGCGGCGAGACACACATACGTTTGTATCAGAGCAACATAATCCTTGGATTTTCGTGCGTGTCGATTGATGTACATTTTGGCGCACTGTATTTTTAAAAACTACAAAGTTACAAAGTTAAAAAGTAAAAACTCATAAAACTCATAGAAAACTCATAAAACTCATAGAAAACTCATAAAACTCATAGACTGTGAGGAATTTGTTGTTTCCCGCGCTTATTGGTTGGTTGCGCACGCATCACAACGCAAAGCAGATCACGCTGCGTCAACGAAATCAATAGTTGCATCTTTTGCACGGGACGGTCAGCGTCGCGTCAGCGTGAGCGTGAATGTATAATGGGGCCTACTCTCCCATCTTAAAGATGCTCAAGCCATCACTTTTGTCTGTTTTGAAGCCCCGTAGAACATGGTCTCATAGCGTAGTGGATAGTAGGTAATTAGAAAATGACACCAGACATCACGACACCACTTCACAAAAGGCATCCTGGAAAATTCATCACTTCATCACTTCATCACATGTGATGAAGTGATGAATTTTCCAGGGCACCTTCACAAAACACAACTGCACTACGACCTCTCGTCTATATAACTGAAAAGATGCAGAATTTTTTGTTTTGTAAAGTGGTATCGTGGTGTCTGGTGTCCATGATGTCTGGTGTCATTTCCTAATTGCCTGGATGGTAAGCGAACCCAAGGCTCAAGTGGTCGCAGGTTGAATTCCTCTGACGGCCACAAAGTTTTGTTAAATCGCTGGAGCCAAACGCGACGTGAAACTCATACATTGCGTGCTTCGGGAATCACCGTTCAGTGAACAAATGAATGACTACGGCCGGGCCGTAGCGGGTCGAAGTCGAATTTCCTCGCAACCCGGAAATATGCGGATATATGTGCAGGGAAAGTTATATTTCATATATATAACCCATTGATGCGTGCGCAACCAACAAATGAGCGCGGGAAACAACAAATTCCTCACAGTCTATGAGTTTTATGAGTTTTCTATGAGTTTTATGAGTTTTCTATGAGTTTTATGAGTTTTCTATGAGTTTTCTATGAGTTTTATGAGTTTTATGGAATTATACTTTTTAACTTTGTAACTTTGTAGTTTTTAAAAATACAGTGCGCCTACATTTTTACAAAAATCCGAACAGTGAATTTTTTAAATGTTTATGTTATAAATTTGAACAGACAAAATGTTTATCAGTATATTGAATATTGACAACTTGTACAACACACCAACACGCGAAGATGAATTATAATAGTATATATTTTAACCAGCACACCACTATCAATTGTTCTATCAAAATGATTAGGAAAGTACATATGCGTATATATGAGTGAAAACTGTCGCTGGTTCGCGCCCTCCACAGACACTACCACCGCTCATTGGGTTCACAGACGACGAAATGAGGAGATTTTTAGCATTTATGCTAATTTTGGCAAATCAGACATTCTGTCTGAACGGGCCGTTCATAAGGCAGGCGGCACGAGTGGGTGTCAGTCGGTATCCCCTCCCCCCTCCCCTACCGCGTCCAGCGATGGAGCTGTATTGGCACCGCGCAGGACATGGTCCCCTCCCCCCTCCCCCACCGCGTCCAGCGATGGAGCTGTTTTGGCACCGCGCAGGACATGGTCCCCTCCCCCCTCCCCTACCTCGTCCAGCGATGGAGCTGTATTGGCACCGCGCAGGACATGGTCCCCTCCCCCCTCCCCTACCGCGTCCAGCGATGGAGCTGTATTGGCACCGCGCAGGACATGGTCCCCTCCCCCCTCCCCTACCGCGTCCAGCGATGGAGCTGTATTGGCACCGCGCAGGACATGGTCCCCTCCCCCCTCCCCTACCGCGTCCAGCGATGGAGCTGTATTGGCACCGCGCAGGACATGGTCCCCTCCCCCCTCCCCTACCGCGTCCAGCGATGGAGCTGTATTGGCACCGCGCAGGACATGGTCCCCTCCCCCCTCCCCTACCTCGTCCAGCGATGGAGCTGTATTGGCACCGCGCAGGACATGGTCCCCTCCCCCCTCCCCTACCGCGTCCAGCGATGGAGCTGTATTGGCACCGCGCAGGACATGGTCCCCTCCCCCCTCCCCTACCGCGTCCAGCGATGGAGCTGTATTGGCACCGCGCAGGACATGGTCCCCTCCCCCCTCCCCTACCTCGTCCAGCGATGGAGCTGTATTGGCACCGCGCAGGACATGGTCCCCTCCCCCCTCCCCTACCGCGTCCAGCGATGGAGCTGTATTGGCACCGCGCAGGACATGGTCCCCTCCCCCCTCCCCTACCGCGTCCAGCGATGGAGCTGTATTGGCACCGCGCAGGACATGGTCCCCTCCCCCCTCCCCTACCTCGTCCAGCGATGGAGCTGTATTGGCACCGCGCAGGACATGGTCCCCTCCCCCCTCCCCTACCGCGTCCAGCGATGGAGCTGTATTGGCACCGCGCAGGACATGGTCCCCTCCCCCCTCCCCTACCGCGTCCAGCGATGGAGCTGTATTGGCACCGCGCAGGACATGGTCCCCTCCCCCCTCCCCTACCTCGTCCAGCGATGGAGCTGTATTGGCACCGCGCAGGACATGGTCCCCTCCCCCCTCCCCTACCGCGTCCAGCGATGGAGCTGTATTGGCACCGCGCAGGACATGGTCCCCTCCCCCTCCCCTACCGCGTCCAGCGATGGAGCTGTATTGGCACCGCGCAGGACATGGTCCCCTCCCCCCTCCCCTACCGCGTCCAGCGATGGAGCTGTATTGGCACCGCGCAGGACATGGTCCCCTCCCCCCCTCCCCTACCACGTCCAGCGATGGAGCTGTATTGGCACCGCGCAGGACATGGTCCCCTCCCCCCTCCCCTACCGCGTCCAGCGATGGAGCTGTATTGGCACCGCGCAGGACATGGTCCCCTCCCCCCTCCCCTACCGCGTCCAGCGATGGAGCTGTATTGGCACCGCGCAGGACATGGTCCCCTCCCCCCTCCCCTACCGCGTCCAGCGATGGAGCTGTATTGGCACCGCGCAGGACACCGTCTTCTCTACCGTGATGTTCAAAGCAACGACAAGGCAGTAGATTTATTGAACGGCATCATACAACAACGCGGCAAGAATACTGATGCTTTTCCTGTGTGAATAATCGATGTTTGTGTTTGTTTGCGATTTGCGATACCGGATAAATGTTTTTTTCTTCAATTGAATTGTGTTGAATTGAATTGAATTTTGTCATTGTGCACATCAGGGGTGTCAGGGGTATCATTCAAATTGATGCATTCTCATTATGTACGTTGGAGCACATAACTGCACAAGTTGGGATTGTTGGGAAATACACATTGGTGTCTGGGATGGCTAGCGAATGTCTCTTTTTTCTGTTGTTTTCAAGCTCTCGCTTCTTCAGTTGTTCAAGAAGCACGTGGCGACTGCGCTGCTGGCACACGACAAGCAGCTGGCGGTGGGCACACAGAGTGGATTGGTCTACGTCATGCACCACCAGGGACATGTCGACGAGGACAGTGTGCCGGTGAGTGGATTGGAAGTGAAACCTTGAGAGAAGTGGCACAGTGGTGTGTGATATCGAGTTCATCGAGACAGACCGATCCACCTCATCACACTATATAATAGATTCACAGCAGACAACGTAAAATCACAGAGTCATGTCTGATACGCCGCTCTGATAGCGCTATCCACCCACGTTTTGGAGAAAAAAGCTATCAAATTTGTTATTTATTGTAATTTTTATTTGGTTCATGTGATACAACAGCCACGAATTCTTGCCAGAATGAATTTATAGTTTATAGCGCATTCGCGAGAGAGTTCTTTTTATGAGTGCGTGGGCGTGAGAGATCAGCACATGTGGAGGTGGACACAGATCACTTCCGGCTCCACGTCAGCATCGATCTCCTTGATGATGTACTCGCATTCCTAAAGCAACAGTCATTTTTTCATATACAATAAATCATCATTCATACTCGATTATATACAATCCGCTGTGCCTACTCCAAGACACACTGCTGAATGCCTACCTTCTCCACGAATCCGTCACAGGTCATCGCGAGCCCGTCATCTCCGAAGTACTTCTCGCACCACCCATCAAGGGTCTGCAAAACTTCAGTTTTCTAGTTGGAACAGTGGTCAGTGGTTCCTACGTTGAGTCACCGATGAAGTACAATCTTTTGTATGCATTGCACGAACCTTCTCAATGTCCTTGTCGCCGTTCTTGGTGAGGTTGTGTATTTCATTGACGAAAGAAGAGCACATGTTGCAGAAGATTCCCCTAAACACACTCGACTCGTCTATGATCTCCTAGATCCGTACTTCACTCGTCATATCCCCCCCTCACCTCTCCTTGGGGACGACTGCGAAAGTGTAGGCGGAGTAAGCAAGGAAGACAACGAGAAGGAGCTGACGGAACATTGTCGACGGCCGGTTGGAAACATGCCCGCATACCCGCCTTATATAGTCATATCAGCTCCACTTATCGCAATTCGACCACGCTCATTTGTCAGCGTGAGAGCAGGATACAATGAACCCAGAGATAACACTTCCACAACCTCACTTCCCCACGCGTTGTCGGCACTCACTCCAACACAACAACAAAGCATGTCGGGGCAGGGAAGAGAGAGAGGGAGAGAGGGGGGGGGGGCGAAGAGAGAGAGAGAGACCACCGAGCTAGACAACATTCCCGAGGGAGATCGATGCAGTCTAGGCAGCTGTCATCTTGGAGTTTCACACTCCATGTCTCCATGCCCTCTTCTTCTCATCAAAATCACCGAGTCGACTCCTTGTACTTGTCAGCTGCGCTCACTCCATACTCACTGCCCAACCCCGCCCCCCGTGCCCTCGGGCAAAATTGTTTTGGCTCACTTTGTCGCTGTTTCTCTATATGTGTGTGGCATGTGTGCTCCGCAAACCCAATCCCCTCTTCCCTGTTTCAGGGGCTCCCCTCCCCTGTCAAATGACTGCCTCCAGCAATGTATTCGTGCATTCCTATATGCCATGCTGCGTATCGTTTTTCATAACGTGGTTTTTCCTGCTTCTCCCGGCGAGAAATAACTCGATTCTCTCTACATCGATACGATACCCACAATGCACTCTCTTCCCCCTTTTCTCTCTCTCTCGCCCTCCCTCTCTCCCTCCGTCGTCTTCTCACTCTATCTGTATGGGCCTATTTCACAATGCGTATCTAATGCAGTGGATTTTTCGCTAAAGGATAAGTAGGCGTTTGGAAGCTCATCTCCCTTGCTTGAATCAATTCACATGAGAGTCGACATACAATAGCTGCGGCTGCTTACCTATTCATTACTTCTCCTCCTCCACTCCCCCTCCCCTTCTTCGCCTCCTTCTCCTCCCTTCTCCCCACTGCTCCTTCTCCTCGTTTCGTTTGTGTCCTCGCCCCACCGCATTTACCTCGCAGTCCATCACTTTCCTTGAACGCAGCTCTGAAAAAGTCTCGCTCTCCCACTTTTCCTTCATCCAGGTCGATATTACATCGAGTTGCTGCAGCGCGTTTTCTGACGGGATCTGTCAAAGATCACCCAAAAATCATCTCTTTCTTGAAGCTTGCATCATCTCCCGTCAAGCCTGCTCGAATTGCATCCGATCGATAGAGCTTCGCTCACTCACTCATTTTAATCTGTCTTGCATCACGCTTTGCTTCTTTGTGAAATCGACTGCGAATCATCGAGTAATGCTCTGTTCGCGGTTTGCTAGAGAGTTTAATGCCCGCTCTCTGAGGCTCTCTCCCTCTCCCTCCCCCTCTCTCCCTCTCTCTCCCTTCCCTCCTTCCTCCTCTCTCTCCACCATGCCAATTATTTCCCACTCGGGAGAGCACTCATCGACTGCCTCTAGAGTGATACGTGATTCCACAGTGATATCTTTCAGCGGCGGCGCGGCAGCAAACAGAGAAGCTTCTCTGGTGTCACGTTGCTCCTCTGTGCAGAACATGTCCAGTGAGTGAGACCCGCTCTCTCTCTCAGCGGACCAGCACGTCCGCTGGCTATTTGCACGTGTGTCCACCGATCTTCGTTCTCTCGCAAAGTGTTTCTCTCTGCGATCCGCCTTCTTCAGCGCTTCAAATGTATGACGCTTCTTCCGCCCACTTCAGTGTCACAATATAATGAACATGTGAATTCGCAATGCTCCGATGATAATTTCACTATTACGCCATGTCGTAAACATTCGACTGTCTTTCTGATACAGCTCCTGTCGTTATGTATGTTCTTATTTCCAGAGATGGACGACTCTCACAAGATGGGACTGGTGGGAGCCACTAGCTACGTCATCGGAAACATCATTGGATCTGGAATATTCATCACCCCGGCCAGTATACTGCGGTGAGTATGAGTAAATTGATTATACGTTTTGTTCACATCACGAGATTCCACATTTTGTTTGTTCACTGCAATCTACCGCCAGCTCGCAACTTGACAGTTTATCGTTTCCAGATGCGTCGTGATTTATATTTTTGATCCCAAATTTTTCGAATCACTCAGATTATTTAATACACAGTGTGGCTTCTCATATTGTCATGTTGCTTCTCATGTTATCATCTCTTGTAGGTGCACCGACTCAGTCGGTCTCTCTCTTCTCGTATGGATTGGCTGCGCAGTCATCGCTATTCTGGGTAAGTCGTCAGCACCTTCAAAGATCATTTCGCTCACAGTCACAGACGAAACACAGTTTCCGGTAATACAGTCACGCACCCATGCGCACATGTGCATGTCTGTACCCTACAAAACTGCGCCATTCACTTGAGTACATACGTTTAAGGCGCTCTATGTTACATTGAACTGGGGACCTCAATTCGCGAGGCCGGATGCGACTTCGCATATATCTGCTATGTGAAGTGGTAAGTATTCCCTTCAGGATCGCTCTCATTTCCCATGACGGCATAGCTTATCTGATGACGTCATCTTGCCAGGTACTCGATCGCGTTCGCCTTCATGTGGGTGTCGACGCTGATGACGTACCCAGCCACCATAGCCATCATAGCCGAGACGTTCGGACAGTACCTCATCGAGGGGCTGAAGCAGGTGCGCTTTAGTCACTGCGCTGTGACGTCATACTGTGACGTCATTCGCCTAGTTCTGTATTGTGATCATGTCCTCTAGGTGTATGACATCGACGAGGCCCTCATTCCGACCGCGCAGAAGCTGTTCGGATTCTCGCTGCTGTGTGAGTTGTTTGGCCCGCCACAGTAGATTAGTCTTCACTCGTTGCTATCGTTTAGCCAGTAATACTACATAAAGTATGTTGATGTAGCCTGTTGTCAGGATTATAGGCCGAAACTGGGGTTTCGTTTTTTCTACTTGTTTCTCTCTCTCCCCCCCCTCTCTCTCTTTTTCTCTTTCGCTCTCTTCCTGTTTAGTCAAACCTCACTGTTTGTTGTTTGCTTTCTTGTTCACCCTGTCTTCTCCAGGGCTCGTCACCTGGATGAACTTCTTCTCTCTCTCCAAGTTCGCCGCGCGATTCCAGGTGAAAAAACGCGACATTTTGTTTTCGTGATGTGTTTTGTCGTGTTTTGTCGTGCGGATGTCAACATGCCAACATGTTTGAGATCGTGGCGACAGTGGCGAAACTGCTCGCTTGTTGTCTCATCATTGTCACTGGATTCTACTACATGCTGGTGCGAGGATGGACATACAACCTCCGAGAGCCGATGCGCGGAAGCAACTACCGGTACGATCTCCCTCTCTCTCCTCCCTCATTTGCATATTGCAGTCTCGGCGACCTTGTGATGGGTACGTACGGTGGTCTGTGGGCGTTCTCTGGATGGGACATCCTGAACTATGGAGCTGGAGAGATATCTAGGCCGAGGAGGTGTGTATGTGCGTGTGTGTGTTCTCTCACCTGTCAGCGACGGATCACTGATCAGCTATCAGTTTATTAGTGTTCAAACAAAGATCTCCGTCAGTCAACATATCACGAGATCACAGAATACAATGTTTCCCTCGAGGTTTCGTAACTCGATCCGCATGGTGATTAGTAGGAGAGAGGGGAAATAAGAGATATGGGGATGGGGTGGGTTGCACTCGCAGACTGCAGAAAAAGAGCTGGAAAGAAGGAGGAATGGAGATGAATGGGGTCACGTGTGAGGATGCTGCAATCTGTAGAGCATGAGGAAGCGAGAATATGAGAGAAAGACAGATAGAGAGAGAGAGAGATAGAGAGAGAGAGATAGAGAGAGAGATAGAGAGAGAGAGAGAGATGGCTTCAGGAACGTTCCTCTGGCGCTTCTGGGTGGCATCGGCGTCGTGACTCTCGTGTACGTCTCCATCAACGTCGCCTACTTCGTCGTTCTCGACGTGGAGACTGTGAAGAGCAGCAATGCCGTCGCGGCCGTGAGTTGCTGTGTCACCTAATAACGTCATACGACATCTGCACTTGAAAACACTTGTTTAGATCCATAGTGAACACGATTGTATACTTTTACAAAGACATTCTGGAGATAATAGAGTTGAAGAAATAATACAGAATGTCACGCGTCCATATATTCCTGTTTTAAACAATCATATTATCTGTTAAAAAGTACTTGCGTAAAGATAATAAGTTTGTCTTGACCCAATTCAACAAAAGCGCATGCATAAAACGTTTACAAATACTAAAACAAACCTGCGCCTGTCTCTCCCCCCCCCTCTCTCTCCTCTCTTCTCTCTCTCCGTCTTCTCTCTCTCTAGACGTATGACGTTATTCATTTGTATTGTTATATATTTCATCTGTTAGTGTCCACTGTCCGTTATGCGCAGGTTTGTGTTAGTATTTGTAAACGTTTTATGCATGCGCTTTTGTTGAATTGGGTCAAGACAAACTTATTATCTTTACGCAAGTACTTTTTAACAGATAATATATGTGCTTTTGTTGAATTTCATAGAAATTTCTTCTCTTTCTGATTCCCAAGCTCTGTCGTTAATTAGTACGCATAGAACTATAATGACACATTTTATGATGTGACGCACAATGTTGCGTGTATATATAACTATATTTTTCTTGGTATTGTATAGAAACAATTCTAATCGACACTTCTCTGAATTTCGGTCGCCGCCCTGCCCGCCTGCCGGGAGAGAGCTAGCCAGAACGACGGGAATCCAAAACAACGCAAACCCGGCGCGAATTAGACGCTGGCGGCGGCGAGGCGAACTACACTCAAAAATGCTAGTTGGAGAACACGCGCAGAAAACGCGAGAGAGTACGCTTTCGGCAGAGAGTCAGCGTTACCGGACACGACATCCACCCACCCACCCACACGCTGGCCTCTCACCTCATGGATGCGCGAGATCGCTCATAACTTCTTTCGGAGAAAAGATACAAAGATGTCATCAATTAGTGATTTGGCCTACGGAACCGTGCGAATCTAACTAACATGAATTGGATGAGTTCACATTCCTGCTAACATGATTTTTGGATAGAGCTCCTTGAAAATTCTGGCGCGAGCCTTATCCTAACGTAAGCCAAAAGCCAAAAGAGAGCCAAAAGAGAGTCGTAAGCCAAAAGAGAGGGCGCTGCGCGCCCTCTCTAATACTATCATTGCAGCTCTTCTCGCAAGCCACCCTGGGTCCTTTCGCCTCGTTCATCCCCTTCCTGATTGGTATCCTCCTGCTCGGATCACTCAACAGCAACCTGTTCTCTGGCAGTCGCTACATGTACGCGGCCGCCAGACAGGGACACCTACCTGCAATGTTCAGGTATGTTGTGGATTAGTAATACTGTATTGCAATTTCTGGTGAAGATACAATAACATTGCTTACTAGCGCTTACTGGTGATGTGAAAAAATAATACAAGCGTTTAGTGGTGAAGAGAATCATACCAACGACTTTAGCTGTGTGAACAAGGAGACGGATTCTCCCCGGGTGGCGATCTTCGCGCAGACAGCACTCGCAGCCGGCATCTCGTTCGTAGGCGACCTGGACAGCCTCATCTCATACTGCATGTTCGGCTTCTGGGCGCAGAGGGTGGGTCGTGCGATTCCTTGAGCTGTTTCCTTCCCTATCTGATTTGTGGATTGTATTACATGTTGTCAGATCTTCACCCTGGTCGCCCTGCTCATCGTCCGCCACTGTCGGGTGCCCGTCCATCCAGAGGCCATTCAGATGCCACTCTTCGTGTAAGTACACTTCACACTTCATTATGCGTATCAGGATCACAGAACTTTATGGTACAACCGCGCTTCGTGTGAGACAAGTACAATTATCACCTAATTTGCCAAAATCTAGCACAGCCATAAATGATAATTAAAAGTGTTCGAACTCGAACGCAAAATGTGTGCACTGCGCACACTGCGATCAGTATCGATACTATCAGTATCTGAGAATATGACCGCGCGCGAATCACTCGGCAAAAATTTGGGGTGACCACTGGGCGTTGTGGCGGGCGCCTGTGAGCCAGCTTCTAGGCAGTAGACGAGAGTGGATGGAGTGAGGGGAGGAGTCCTGGGTGTGTGGGCGGTGCGTCGACCAGACGTCCGCGCCAAGCGCCGCGTCGCCAGGGGTTCGGTGTCGGAGGACGCCGGGTCCCGGGCGGACAAGGAGGGGCGTACGGCTCAGGGCCCAAAGGCAGCAGGCAGAAGCCCCCGCGCGGTGACAGTGGCCGGATAGCGTCTGCGAGTACCACAGCACACCCAGCCTCTCTAATACCTCCAGACCTCGAGTCGTTTTTGCGCTGGGTTCTAACAAAAAGGATAGGTTCCAACTCAAAATGTTTTGTTTTGTCAAGTTGAACACATTACAACAAAAAAACGTGTGACTGATTGCCTTGCAGCATCTACCTGTTCCTTGCTGTAACCATCGCACTCGTCGTCATTCCCATCATTCAGGTTTTTTTTTCTTTGAATGACGAATCTATAACTAACCTGCCGTATTGTAGGAGTTTGAGATAACCGCTCTGGCGATCGGACTCCTCGTCGTCGGATTCATATTCTACTTTGTGTTCGTGAATCCGAAACGCCTTCCTTCGTTCTGCTATCGCTGGAACGGTACGCCCTTTCAAGCCCCGCCCCCATAACTCTCTCCTCTTCAGAGCAGTCGACGATCGCAGCATGTGTGATGTTCGACTGTCTTCCGGACCTGAAGGAGGGTGTGGGCAGGAGTTCCCGCTCTCTCGGAACATCCGACTCCACCCATCAACTACTCGCCAAGAGGTTGCCAGTTGTCTATTTTTTTTCGTTTTTGACATTTGGCGTTTTCCCTTTGCCGTTATCCGTGTCTCTCTAAAAATGAATAATGGGACTCCTGACTTATTCCGATTTCTCAGGAGCTGCGACTCTCGTCTGTCTTCTTCGGACGAGTTTCCGATTTTGCCTCCCGAAACCGATCTTCATTCCGACGAGAAGAACCTGACCAAGAGGACGGCGATTGGAATGAGAATGTGGTGAGTGCGGATTTAGAATGTTACATTATTGTTCGACAAGTGCGCGAGTGTTTATCGCTCGAAGCACAAAAACTGTATGTATTCCGTTCGCATATCAATCCGTCTATTTCAGAGTCGCAACCCGAGCCTTCCCTCTATCTCTCTAGCTTAGTTTGAACATTTTGCGAGATTCATTTTGCTCTAACATCTTTGCAATTCACCGTTTACACAGCTTGCGTAGACTAGACAAAACTAGATGTAGTCTAATCACGTTATCACCTCATGGCAATCATTGCAGCTTCCCTCCCGCGCTTGTGGATCTGATAGACTCGGTGCAGTGAGAGACGACACAGGATAGAGACCACCCACGAAGTCTCCCCTCCAATCTATGGGTGTGTGCAGCTCGGTGTGAATTGTATAGTCCATTAGAGATTGTTCTTTCTGTGTTCATTGTTTCTTGTTATTCGCATCTTAGTATTACTAGTCCTGTAACGGGATCTTGCAACATAATCGGTCCTCAGTGCTCATCACACATTCTCCTCGTTCTCTTCAAGTACCCTGTTGCATTTTTATAAAGTCTTCATTTGTTTCTTATTAGTTTCATTATTAGCATGAGCAATGGTGAGGAGACACCGCATCCTCCCACCCGTGACACAAACAACTACATACACAACTAGAGACACAGGGCGAGAGGCGCGGCGGGGTGAGAACAAAGGAGGCGGGGCGTGAGGGGGCGGGGTTAGTCGAACGCCAGGGGAACGGCCATGTTCAAGAGGTGCGGCTTGAATTGCCTGTTTCGGGCGTGTTTGGGTAGTGTGGTGGTGGGGGCAGAGGTAGTGGAGGGGCGGGGCTGGAGGGTAGACCGAGGACAACGACCTCCACTGCACAGACGGGACTCGTACGACGGACCTGGAGAGTGGCGATGAGAGAGAGAGAGAGAGAGAGAAGGAGAGAGAGAGAGAAGGAGAGAGAGAGAGATAGAAAGAGAAAGAGAGAGCTCACCTTCGCATCCTTCGGTGGAAGAGTGTTCCCGGAAGTGGCACTTCCTTGTGCGCACTTGTCTCCCGCAGAAGCATTCGCCCCAGCCGGTCCAGTCAGACCACCGCGCAGCTAAAACAAACTATTAGCTCCACCCTTTCACGTCCCGCCCCTCGCAGACTCACGTCCGGTGTCTCCGCCATCCAAGAAGACAAAGTCGGGCTGTTCATGGCTCTCCTCTCTGCCGTCCTTCTTCACCTCGAGAGAATCATGCGCGTGGACCTGTAATCATCCTCTCTCTCTCTCTCTCACTCTCTCTCTCTCTCCCTCTCTCTCTCTCTCTCCTACCTACCTTAGGCTTCTCCCTCGATGACAGTACATCATGTATGGTTTCCTCCAGCGACTTGAGCTCCTTCGACTTGAGCTCTCCAGTCTGGAACTCCTTTCCGATGGGGAATGAGGGAGGAGGGGCGGACGTGGTCCTCTCCTCCTGCTTCTGCTCCGCCGAGTGAGACGCGATCTTCGCGTCCATGTCCTTAAAGTCAAATCGTGGTTCGAATATGAATAACAAACACTTGGGAGTATTGTGTATTCATAGTACTTTTGAACATCAATACCATCAATCTACATCACGTTTCACTCACGTTCATAATCTCCTGTAGTCTGTTGATCTCCTCAATGAGGGCCAGCTGATCGGTGGGCACCGAGGGAGCCATTGTCGTTCTCTGCAGACGACGATCTCTCTCTCCCCCCTCTCTCTCCCCTCTCCTTCCACTCACCACCATCATGCTGGCCTTGTCGATGTCAATAGCGTGGTCCTTGTCCCCCTTGAATATGGCCTGTCCGTGTGCCTTTGGCTGTTCCACCCTCCACTTGAACAGTCTATCAGTGTACTTCTTGTACATGGGCTTCACCGGTCCGTCCACCATCTTCTCTCCCGAGTGAGTGTGCGTGCGCATCTTCTTCGCCTTCTTCAGCTTCTTCTTGGGCTTCTTGATCTTCTTCGGCTTGGCAGCTCCCAGCCACTCTCCCTTCTCCAGTGCACTCACCTCAGCAGAGGACAGTGAGGTGTCGTCGCTGGGAGGGAACGCCTGGATGGTGATCTCGCTCGACTTGTGGATGTGCCTCACTTCGGCGCTGCGCAGCTGCTCCTTCTTCTTCTCCACCGCCGTCATTCCTTGGATGTCTCCGTGTTCTGCCATCTGGGTGAGATTCTTGAGCATCCAGTCGAGGGCGGCGACCGTGTCCTCGCTGATGTGTTCGGCTGGCAGTTGGGGCTCGACTGTCTCCGGCTGCTCCTCCGCCTCCACTCCCCTCGCCGACTCCTCCAGGGAGGCACTCGATTGCACTCTCTCCAGCAACTTGTCCTTCATTGTGGCGGAGGAGGAGACTGTCTCTGCCCCGTCAGTGTCCGCGTCGATCTTCACCACTCCCTCTTCTGTCTCGTGGTCCACGTCGACAGCCGGGGCTTCTGTGGTAGTCGTCGTAGTCGTGGTAGGAGCAGGAGTTGTCGTTGTCGTGGTTGTTGTAGTCGTGGGAGTAGTAGTGGTAGTAGTAGTCGTCGTTGTTGTCGTCGTTGTCGTGGTGGTCTCCGGCGGCAGGGCGATGGTGACCATGATCCTTTCCTCCTCCTCCTCCTCCTCCTCTTCCTTGGACTGCTCCACAGCCTCCTCGGTCGACATCTCACCAGAGTGCCTCGCGGGGTTCGGCTGCTTCTTGATAGAAATGGACGTCTTTCCGGACGTCTTCTGCTTGTCCCACGTCTCCGCTGACACCATAACCGTCTGGATGGAGGGAGCGTTCTTCCTGAAATGACATTACTGGTTATAAATGTTTGTAACAAAAAGTCTATCACCGTCTAGCTTCCTTGGCTATCATGTTCGTGGTAAGGACTGACTGTTTGGGGCGGACCATCTTGGGCCGAGCCTCTCCTCTCGTCTTGGGCTTCATCTGCGGCTGAACTAGCTGCGGCACGTGGGTGACAAAGTGCTGCTTCTCCACCTGAAACCATCTCTCTCTCTCTCTCTCTCTCTCTCTCTCTCTCTCTCTCTCTCTCTTCCTCTCTTCCTCTCTTTCTTCCTCTCTCTCTCACTCCCTACCTTCTTCTGCGGCTTGACCATCTGCGCATTCTTGTTCACAGCGATCTTCTCCGCCGACGCATTCATCGTGGCGTCCACCTCCACCCGAGGGGGCGTGGTCGTAGTGGGCGGGGCCTGGGTGGTCTCGACGTTCTCATCAGGGACCTGCAGCTCGTCCAGCTGTTCCTGTGTCGGCATGGCTACAGTCATCTCCTGTGAGCTGGCTGTCTTGGGTGCGTGGGTGGAAGGGCGGAGGAAGGAGGGGGGAGTGGGCACAGGACCATGCATGGTCTTCCCCTGCTCCTCCACTCGCACGATAGTCGCCGGCTGGATCGACAGGCTAGACGGCATCTGAGAAGAAAATGCTCTCTCTCTCTCTCTCTCTCTCTCTTTCTCACCGGCATCTCTGCGCTCTCCTCGCTGCTTCCCTCCGCGGACTCTCTCACTCGAGGAGACACAATCTTCTCGCTGCTCATTGGTCGTTTCACTTTGGGTGCCTCGTCTCCTCTCGTCTTCGTGGAATCTCCCCTCGTCTTTCCCGAGTCTGCCCTGGTCTTTCCATCTCGGGGGAAGAATGGCTTGAATCCCTCGGCCATTTCCACTGTCTTCACCTCCGCCGAAGACACCTCGGAGCTGTCCGGGAAGCTCTCCAGAGTCTGAACAAGTGTAATAATCTACTACTTTATTACATGAATAAAAATATCTTCGACCTCGCAACCATGGACTCACTTCGATTTTGTTGACTATAGACTCGTCGGCGGTCTTGACTGCGAACTGTCGTGCCCCGTATATCCTCTCGGGAGTCGCGCCCGGTGCTCCGGCGTCGTCATTGGGAATGCGATCGGAAGGCAGGGAAGAGGGAGCGACTGGCTGGCCGCCGGAATACATCGGAGCGGGCAGGCCTGAAAGCAGGTCTATAACTTCTTTTCACTCAGTCAACAAGCATACAACAAGCAACAAACAACAGCGATATACCATATAAATCTCTTTATTCAATGTAACACTAGTGTCTGGTCCGTGTGCCGTCCCCCCTCCTCAGCAGGTCCATATCGTAGTCGGGCGACTCGACCCACGCGAATTCGGCCGGCATCCCCGGAGTCGACGCCGCCGTCACTCCCGTCAGCCACGTCGTCGTCTTCGCGTCGCGATGCACGTGCACGAACGGCGACGTCGTCGGAGTCGTAGTCGTCGTCGTGGTTGTGTTCGTGGCCGGAGTGGTTGTGGTGTGTTCTTCGGTGGTCGTCCTGACCACAGCGTTGTCGACATGCGGTGAGCGGGTGCTCACTCTATGGGGAGCAGTGGTGGTGGTTGCCCTCAGTCTATGCAGCAGGTGCACAATGTCCATCCCATTGTGCTGTGCCAACACGCCCTCGTCGTAGTCCGGCCCGTCCACCCACGCAAACTCCGCCCCCTGACGCTCCGCCCTCATGTGCCCCGACCTCTTCGTCTTCTTCTTTCCTTCCAGCTTCTTCACCCACGAGCCCTTCCTGGCCCCGCCCCTCAGATGACGTGTGCGCTTGTAGAGCTGCTTGAGGCGTGCCTCGTTCTCTGTGATGAGGTGGACGTCTCCATCTATCTGGTCTGCTCCTCGGAGTATGGGTCTGTGTGGGTGGGCCAGTGGGTGGGGCACAGTCATCTCGTCGTGCTGGCGAGTCACGCGCTGTCCGTGCGCGCGCTTATGAACCTTCCTTCCATTTACATTCTTCACTCCATTTCTTCTGGTCGCGGTTCGTTGCAATTCTTCATACTTCCTTGCTAACTTCACAGTAGTTGTCGTAGCTTTGGTCGTAGAAGTAGTCGTCGTAGTAGTCGTTTCTTGTTCTGTCGTGGTAGTGGGCACAGTAGTTGTTGTGGTCGGTTTTGCAGTAGTTGTTGTTGCTGCTGTTGTCGTTTCTGTTGTCGTCGTCGTTGTCTCATTCGCCTTCTTCTTCTTCATCCCTTTCCTGTTCTTCCTATGCTTCCTATGCTTCTTCACCATGTAGTCGTTCCTTTCATTCAGATCGTACAGCAGTTGCGCCGTTTCTTTCACCTTCACAGAATCACTCATTTTCACTTCAACTCTTTCCACATTCACGTTCTCTTCCACTTCAACCTTGCTTTCTTTCCCTACAATTGAACATTGACTGTGATAATGAACAGTATGCCTACGTTCTATCCTGTGCGTGGGTGCCGCGTGGGCGCGGAATGGACCGGCCGTCGGCTCGCGTTGCTTGTCCCTCTCACCCTGGAAAGGAAGGAGTATAATAACAGGCTAATTTTATCTTTCGTCAGTGTCACCTCTGGCGCTAGCTGCCTCATCGCCTCCCTCCTGTCCGCCTCCCACGGGTCGACCACGTCGTAGTCCGAGTTGAGCTTCTGGTCCAAGTCGTGCCGAAGACCCGGGGTGCCTGGCTCACACGGGCGACTCTCCTGTGAAGGACTCCATCACATCATGTATGGAATCACAACGGAAGAAAGGGCACAGAGAGACAGAAAGAGAAGAAAGGAAAGAGATCAGAAAGTGTGGAGGTACCTGGTTGTGTCCGAGGCAGGAGAATCCCCTGACGGTGTTGCATGCTCGCACTCTGATGCGCACGTTGTTCACGCAGAACGACCACGAAGACCACGAAGCCCACACAGAGGCGTACACTGAAATATACTACTGGATACTCACAGTTTCGTAGGTGTTTCTAGCTTCCTGAACGTCGCTTTCACAATGTGGTGATGAGTTTCACGCGTCGTCACTCATTTTCATTACGAATCAGTTTCTTTTTCCACTGATAGAGAAATCGCGTAAATTAGGATGTGGAAACTTTCTCGTTTGTGCGGCGCGCCTTTCCCCCGCCTGTCTTTCTCTCACACCGAACGAATTCGCTTTCGATCTGACCCCCTTCCACTTATCACTATCAAATTTCACCACCACACAAGATCAAAGAATTCTAGTGTTAAATTCTGCACATCGCTTATGGGAGAAAAATCGATAATCCGAATGTACTGACTGTAGTTTGCATTGGGCGGTGTGAGGTCGACAGGTCGGGGAGTGACGAAGCCTCTGAACTGATTCAGTCTTCCAGTGGGGTGGAAGGGAGCTGCTGTGGGACGGGCCGGATCTGAAACACACACTCATACAAGTGTCCTTAGAGCAATATCCTTCGGGGACAACTCGATATCATTCTTCTGGGCTTCATAACAAAAAGGTATTACACAATCTTGCTTCTCTTTTCGTCATCGCTGCTTCACGCCTGTTTTTCTCAGTCCCGGAGTGGATAAGAACGTGTGTCGCTCACTAGCCATCTATCTTCGTCCATTGTCTCCATTAGCCACTGGTCCTGATCATATCTAACTCTCTCTACCTGTTCCGTGTTTTCAAGTTTCAATCTGCGAGAGAGAGAGAGAGAGAGAGATAGATAGAGAGAGAGAGAGAGAGAGAGAGAGTTGTGTGCTATGCAATGATGGCTGAACAGCCAATTGGGTCATGCAATCAGTCCCACTCAGTGCATGTCACAACACGAGATCAATCTAGAGCTATTTGCAATTCCGAAAAGGTTCAGGGCTAAGGTGGCCTCGGGCTATCAAGAAAAAGAACTAGTTGGGAAGGTTATCATAATATCACCGCCTGACTCTCATTACCACAAGAACCAGTTGCGCAAGTAAGCTAATGGTCAGGAAAAGAGAGAGAGGCGGGTAAAATGTCTGATCACTAGTTATATGAATGACTATGCTGACACATCACATGGTTCCAGAATCCAGAATCTGGAAGCTGTGTGCGAGAAGGACGTTGCGCAATGAGAATGGAAAAAGAGGAGAGAGAGGGAGTTTTCGAATCACTGAGTTATGATGTTACGTAACGCGGAATCGGACTGTACAATAATTTCTAAGCAATAATCTCAAATAATACTGACATCGCGTACGTCATCATTATATTAAATGAAACTTATACAAATACATTAATCGAAAATGAACATACCAGCCGCCGCAGTGACGGCGAGAAGCGCCGCTATGGGAAGCAGACGACGCATCGTCCAACTATCAATCAATCAGATCGATCAATAAATCGATAATTGATAGACGTATTGGGAGAAGCCGTGTAGGAGCGCGCGGGAGTCGCAAGTGGGTCAGAGAGGGGCGCCCTGGGGCGGGGGCGGGAGACTGTCTCTCTATCTCTATCTCTCTCTCGGAAAGAGAGAAAGGAGAGTGATATGCATTGAGACAATCATAACCCGATATCCAGAAATCTCTTTATCAAGCGTGTGTGTGCACTTGGAAATGGAACATGCGGAAAGGGAAAGGAATTCACAGGTAGGGACGGAAGGGCTGATCCGCGGTCGCGAATCGCGCGAGCGAGAGTCGACGAGTCACACCATCTTGTGCGTCTTCATATGACGATGCAGGTTGCCCGACTGGGTAAACCTCATGTGACACACCTCGCAGCCGTACGGCTTCTGGCCTGAACGGAAAGGCATTCAAGTAACAAAGATACTGTGGAGTGAATCTTGTAAACTTGTAATGTGATAATGTGAATCATGTAATGTGTCAGTAAAGACTAGTCTGACTTGAATGACTTGAATGTGGTTATTATATAAGCGAAAGTGAGTTGAAAGTGATAGTTTGGTAAATCAGTCTTACCTGAGTGCGTTCTGAGGTGTTTTGTGAGTGTGGAGGAGTCAGTGAAGCTCTTCTCACACTGGTTGCACGGATACGGACGCTCTCCCGTGTGTGTCCTAGAAAAAAAGAAAATGATGTTGATCTTTTGGTAGTCTCTTTTGGTAGTCTCATTCGAATCTCATTTTTCCTCATTAACTTTCTCAGAAAGAAAGAATCATAATATGGGTTATACATATACAAAACCTGGTGGAAGTTCAGAAAAAATGTGTTATCTGGAGCTTGTTTTCATCCACGCCCAAAACCAATTAGGGATTATGCGAAAGACGACGGATTAAATCCAATTCGTAATCACTGGTTCGGTTATCTCGAGAAAGGATTAAGGTGAGGAGGATGGCTGTTGCCAGGCGCGACGGGAGAGATACGGTAGCGCGACGGAAACGAATTCGACAGAAACGAAAAAAAGTGAATCGCCGAAAACAAGACAACTGGGTACCGGAGCAGAAGTGATTTGTGGAAAACTGACTACCCCAGACATGAACACAAGAACAACAACAACAACAACAACAACAACAACAACAACAACAACAACAACAACAACAACAACAACAACAACAACAACAACAACAGACGAACACACCTCTTGTGCGTGACGAGTGAGCTGCTCTGGGAGAAGGGGCGATTGCAGATGGAACAAGTGAACGGCTTCTCGCCTAGAAACAGGTGTATTCTTGGTTTCTGGATGCTTGTACCTACCAGTGTGCACTCTCCGATGTGCGGTGAGATTGGCCGCCTGTGAGAACGACTTGCCACAGATCTACAAGCCACTAATATATGCTAATATATGATCGCACAACAGAAATTGTTTCATCGAGATCATGTCATGTTCCACTTCCACTCACATGGCATGAGAATGGCCGATGTGAGTTGCTGCGTGTCTGTTTGAGTTGTGATGAGTGCAGTCGACTGCCTCCACTAGGCAGCTTCGCCAACGGAACGGAGAAGTCGAGCTTCGGATCAGTCGGCAGGAACCTGCAATGACAACTCAATGCTAGTTATGCAACGTCTTTCTATTCATATTGATCAGCGTTCTATACAAGCTTTCAAGAAGGCCAGAGAAGTGGCAGAGAAGGAAGAGAAAGCTAGACTGACAATGCGGGCTGGGCGACATTGACGTGTAGGTTGTTGGTTGGCTGATTGAGTGTGAGGTCCTGGTCTGGGAAGAGGGGAGCGGGAGCGGACAGCGAGACAGAAGCAGGCACGGCTACGGTTGGAAGCGACTGAAAGTAGTCTCTTCTAGAATCTAAATCGACAAACAAGCGACAACAACATACAGCAAGATGTAATAAAAACTGTAAATGTCGAACTTTTTTCAACCGACTTTGACTGATGTAAATGAATGGAGTGACGCCTCACCTGTATGGCATGTTGTGTGGTGTCTATGGGGAGTGGATATCCGGGCCAGGCTGACGCCGTCGGTCGACTCCAGTCAGCACGCCACCCATACGGAACACTCAACACACAACTCTCGAAAGAACACACAACAACGATTGGCCCCGGCAAATGAAACACGTGGAAAACGTGAGAACGCAGTGTATGCAATATGATCAGAGTGTGAATCCTGCGCTACTGCTATTGGGAAGCCGCGCGAAGCCAAAAACCCCCAATAGAGGAGTGTCCGAAACCCGCGCGGGGACGCCCCTGAAGGGAGAGAGGAAGACATGCCTCTCCCCTCACTCACACTGGCTCGTCGGGCGCGGGCGGGGGGTAGAAGTCGTAGCAGTGGATGCTCTGCGGGTACGCCGGCTCGAAGAAGTCACGCTGCTCATACGGATACGACATCGGCCACTGAGTGAGCACTGGTACAGTAAGGGAGGGGCGCGCGCGCATACCGTACCCCTCGGATTAGAGAGAAAGGGATTAGAGTGGATAATTGGCAGCCGAGAGGCGAGACACAGGTGGCAATATTGGGGAGATTATTCACACAGCTCAAGAAAGTGTTGTGAAAACTATAGAGATGTGAGATACCAAAACTAAACAAGTTGAATGCTTATAAAAACCATTTATCCGTTCCACGAGTTGGGGTTCTGCGAGTAGAAGGCAGTGCTGTCTATGGGTGGATGCGGATGCCTCCTCTCCTCTTGTTTGAACGCGTCTAACAGATATGAGTACACGGCAACGTTCGAGATACCCCGGTTGATTCGTTGATTCCTTGTTCTCCACAATCTCCTGTCCCTTTCGTAGTGCACGTATCCTAGCGCACTGGAAAAAAAACAATATTCACTTTCCTTTTATGACAGCGTGTCCCTCTCGAAAGATAGTTGTGAATGAATTGAATAGTAAACTGACGCGATAGCTGAGAGCTTGTATACGATTCCATGTAGGTGGCGGGAGATGTGTAGGCGGGCGCACGCGTTGAAGATGGCCAGAGGGACGGGGTCGTCGAGAAGGTCGCCTGTGGACGACGAGTAGTAGTCGGTCGTCTGAAACAAGGTAAAGGTATTTAGTACTTCTAAAAACGCAACTTGCTGGTGGCTGGTGGGTCTATGCAGAAGTATCAGGAGAATTAGAAAAATGAAATTTGGTACCTATTTGTGTCATTTCGCCCTGTTAGATGTTGGCTTCGCAAACCTGGTACGTTCGGACAAAGACGGAATTTTAGTGTTGGATCATTGGAAATAACGCGGTCAGTAGAAAGGAGACAAATTGTGTGTACCTTGTTTAGTAGAGTGATAATGGGCGCTGCTCGCCGCTTGCCGATTGCAAATAAAATACCGTACACATCTCCGCCTGCCACGTCACACAGACCGCCCACCAACATGTCTGCAACAGTCGCTATCACCATATCCTTATACTGGCGTCACATCCGTGTTACTTGTTGTATCCCCGAGAGCAATCGCGCTCTCTGGGAACTCACACTAACACTTATAACCCCGCCCCTCCGGCTTTCTGCATATATATATATATATATATATATATATATATATATATATATATATATATATATATATATATATATATATATATATATATATATAAATATATATATATAAGCTGGGAGTCAGTTGTCAGTTGTCAAGTTGTGGGGAAGACTGGGGTGGTAGGTATAGTTGATCAAGATGTGATATTGGTCTGGTGTATAGTTCAAAGACCACTGTTTTTGCCGAATGAATACCTTTTAACATGGTGCGGAACTCGTTGTAGAGATCCGGGATAACTTCGCTGAAATTATGATTATTAAAAATGCATGAAACCTCAAACCTCATACCGTCCTTCACAGATATCATATGATCCAAAGAAATTGAATTGTCCGCCGTCTAATCCACTCATCCGGGCGGTTCTTTTCAGAAGAGCTTCCGTCAGAACAAAGTCAGCAGTGCCCTTAAACGCATATCTTTCTAAATTTCATGCAACAACTACGATTACCACCTGAAAGAATATATATATAAAAAATAACTTTTTCATAATTACACCATACGCCATAAATGAAAGAATTGAGTCCATAAATGAAAGCCTGTAGAAAACTACGCGATTTTTTTTCCAAAAAAAATTTCATTTCGTAGTGAGAAATACCAATTAACACTTACGCGCAGATTCGGTAATTTTCACTACGAAATCGAACATGAGGTTTACTTTATGAAAGTTACTGTATTTTCGTATCTTTATATCTCCCTTCTCTTTCCTCCATTTTGTACCTGTTCATATAGCCGTTTCAATTCGGCGCACTCTTTCCTCGCAGCATCTCCTGCTTTGAATTGAGTCCTCGCCAGGATCAGCAGCTGCATCTCCATACTGGTAATCGGCTGGTAGGCAGCCGAGGAACCCCTGCACAACAAAGGTTGAAGGTGACTGTTTTCGTGAGTACTCACGTGCACTCGCATCGCTTGTCGGTGGGGTGTAGTGTGAGTGGAGTGAGGAAGGGTGCGAGGGGGGAGTCGGACACGAGTCGACACGCCGCTTCCATGCCACTCCTCGCAAGCACATCCACGTTCACCACCAGGCTGAACGAACCGTTCAGAGAGAGATGTAGAAAGAGAGAGAGAGAGAGAGAGAGAGAGAGAGAGAGAGAGAGAGCGGGGGAGAGGGGGGAGAGGGGGGGGCGTTACCACTCTCGCTCGCCGATCGCCATCTTCTTGCAGTCGCAGTAGAGGATATCATTGTCCCTATCCCATCTCCAATCCAGCACCCATTCCAGCCACTCCCACACCAACCTGCACAATTTTTAAGTGATTCAGATAAATGTTGTTTACAATACTTACTTTTTCGCGAGAAGCGTGTAGAGTCTGCACGAGTAAGCCTTCTTGTGTGTCGATGAGATCAGCTGTTCATATCGCGCCGACGTGGTTTCATTTGCATCACATATGTATAAGTACGACATGTATTATACATGCAACTGAAATTATTTTGGATTGCTTCGATCGACTATATTTGTGGATAAAAAATATGAAACAACGAAAGCTGAAAGAAGTGGTAGAAGAAAATGGTGAAAGTGGCAGTGGTAGATTTGTTTTGAAAAGTGGAACAGGAGTGTGAGAGAAAGCAGAGAAACGAATCGATAGTGGCGCTAGGGCGAACTATGTGATGGAAAATAGTGGTCTGAGATAAGAGAGTGATTTGTAAACAAATGAATTTTTTTAGCAATTATATTTACATTATTTACATACACTGCGAGTTTCTTTACCTAGCAAATCAGTTTCATTATTTATAGAAATACTTTATAATAATAGTGACAGAACTTTTTGTGGTGAGAAAAAATGTTAGTTTTTTTCTCGTGTAGATTCACAATCTTTCCAGTATAAAGTATGAAAGTAGGATTTCTCTCTCCCTCTCTCCCTCTCTCCCTCTCTCCCTCTCTTCCTCTCTTCCTCTCTCCCTCTCTCCCTCTCACTCCGTCGCACCCGTTTCATTGTGTGCGTGGGCGGTATGATCCGATATGGAATGCTGTGAGGTGCGAGGGGATGGAGCGATTATTCGCTCCGTTCTCCTCTCCTCATATCCTCTCTCTCCCCTCCTCAGAACCGGCCGAACAGCGCGCGAGCAAACACGGCCGCCTCTCTCCCTCACACACACTCTCGCGCACTCTGCACGACAGTTCTCTTCCGGGCAGCCTGCGACACTGTTCATTCGGACAGGTTCCCTCACGCAAGCGGACCATTCAGCCAGGCGCCTCCTCGGGACACGTAACTCGGACGACTCTAGCGGCAGGTTAGTGCGTCTGCGTGTTGAATTTCTGTCGTGTTTTCTATGACGACTAGGAATGAGGTGTGATTCACAACCGGAATGAGACACTCTTTCTTTCCAACTTTCTGTCTCTCGCAATTGAGAGAGATGGAGATAGGGAAAGAGAGAATGTGGCCTATCTAGCTCATCTATACAAGTGCATGACCTTATCGCATGTGATCATAGCATCATAGTTTATCATTATCGCGGGATGATGATAGAGTGATATCAGATAATCAGTCTCACTTACGATCAGCAGCAGTGATGCCTTTTTCGTTCTCTCTCCCGACATCTCCCCCTTTCTTCTCTCTCTCTCTCTCTCTCTCTCTCTCTCTCTCTCTCTCTCTCTTTCTCTCTCTCTCTTCTCTCTCTCTCTATCTATCTATCTATCTATCTCTCTTCCTTCAATATGTGATTCGATCGCCAGCTATCAGATGGTATCTAATCACGTGTGCGTGTGTGTTTGTGGAAAACATCGGATTCGCATTGCATGCTCGTTTTGTACTTCTCGCCTTTTCTCATCCTGTCCTCTATGCGAATACGCACCGCACATTCTAATGAGTCATGTAGTTCTAGTTGTTGTTGTGTATGATTTCTCCTCCCCTCTCCTCCTTCCTCCTTTCCTCCTTTCCTCCTCCTGCACTCCACTCGGACCCTCTCAATTAACTCGCCCGCCCTGTCGCCGCCGCCGTTCTTTACGACAAGACATTCTTCCACATTCCCCATTCCAATTTCATGGCTTCATCTTAATTAGATGCGGCGGCGTGCGTATGATTGAACTCTTTCTTCCTCCACTTCTTTTGTGTCCTTTTGTGTGTGCGTGTGCCTCTAGGTGTTTGAGTGTGTGTGTCTAGGGTCCAATGGGTGCAGTCAGAATGGAGCAGCGGAGCAGAGCCCTCACTCGTGCATAGTGCATTTTACGGGATCGTTTCCTCTCCCATTTCCCCTCCCCTCCTTTTCCGGTCCAGAGACACTCTCCCGTGTAGGAAGGCCTGAACTTGCGTGTTGACACAAACAACATTGTGTCGCTTCGCTTTGACGCGAAAAGTTGGAGTGTTTTCCTATTGCACTCTCCTCTCCTTTGAGGCGGCACAACAAAAGTCTATAGAGATTTATGCATGTGTGTGTTTACGTCTATGTCAGTGCAGTGCTTTCTAGGCTTTCTGTGAAGAAAGGAAATGACTACTGTCTATTTTGATATCGCATATCTGCACTTCCGGTCGCGGCAGTCTCCTTGTTATGAGCTCACTCACTATCCTTCATCCATCCATCTGCACTGTAGAGATGAAGAGAAATCCCCCTTTATATGGAGTGGCCACTTTTCTATCTGTCCTCTTCTTCCGTTACAGTCTACTGCTATGTACCATCGGTTTCCCTAGACTAGAGCATTATAGGTGGTAATTGCAGTAGAGCAATTGAAAGGTATCGTAATCCACTTATAGAGAGTGATAGTGATTCACGTCCGCTCTCTGACTCCTCCATATTCTCGTCAGCGAGTGTTCCATTGCCTCTCTAGAGACCTCATTACCGGGTGTTCGGCGCGGGTCCCGACGCGATTAGCCTGCGTGTGTTTCAGCCGGCCGCCACCCTGTTCCGCCTTCTCGACTACCTTCTACTGGGCGAGTCCGCCGACGACGAGGTGCCGCCGCAGCGTCGACGTCATCTCAGACACCACCACAACCACAGGGTCAGTCTCGCCCCCTTATCTCCCCTGTTTCCCCCCCCCCCCACTTTACGAGTCTGCGTGGGTGCACCCGTCCTCCCAACGTCGGGCCGCCCGGGCTATCTATAGGTGTCGCTATGGTGCTTTGATTTCTCTGCCTGTCGTGTTCGCAAGTAGTAATGGATTGGCGTGTGTGTGAAGTGATAGGGACAGTAGGGGCGGGGAACCTGTTGGACGCCCGTGTGCCATTGCGCGTGCGCCCCCACCGGCCAGCCGATACCACCACTGCCCCTTTCCATTCACTTTCCATCAACCCCTCTGTTAATCGATCAGTAGCTACCCGCAAACCGTACAGCTGTGTACTTGTGCGTGTGTTTATGGCGGCGCGTACGTTGATATGGGCGCGATTTGCGAGTGGAATGAGCGGCGGCACACACACACGTGCTCTCTTATCTCACTCGCTCACTCACTCACTCACTCACTCCGCCACATGTTGTGTGTTTGCGTCGCGCCCGCCGGTCAAAACAGTTCGATAATGAGAGAGCTTGTTCATTATGTGTTTTGTTGTGATGAAACGTGTTTCAGATGGGTTCGTGTCTATGTAAGGAGAGGCGTCGAGGGGAGTCAGAAGCGTACGAGGCCGCGTCGCCGTCGTCGTCTTCCCGACACGCCGGCTCCCGCTCGCGACGACACAGGCACGCGCTCTCTCTCTCTCTTTACACTAGTTGTTGTGTTGCCGCATTGTTTGTCACGAGTTGCATTGACTGATCGACTTTACATTCTCAATCGCTGTGGTTCGCTCTCACTCACTCTCTCGCTCTCGATCACCCAAAGATTTGCATTCTAATCGTCCACGTGTGGCAATCATACCTATTTATTGTGTGCTACTTTGTCGAAGTAGCGGCACAATAGAATGGTGGAAATCTACCTGTCTCGGTGTTTCCTGCAACTACGCGACTTTTACAGGACACAAGCGGGCAGTTCAAGCACCGGGGACGTTACAGGTGAGCGTGTATTATTGTTAATGTTTTTTTCTTTTTTCTAAACGACCTTTCGCTCAATGATAACACAATGCATCTGTGCAACTTTCACTCGACACTTGCACTGAATTACACAATCGAAGCATCGAATTACACAATTGAACTCGATAAGGCACATCACCGGTGATTCAGGCGACTTGACACTGTCTTCGGCGAACGTGGGACAGGATGTTCGCGACTTGATCAAGCAGACTCTGCAGGTCATCCGGTCGCTCGTCAACAAGTGAGTCATCCCCTTCCTTTGTACTGCTTGCACTTGTCGCGTGCTCCCCTCATCTCATCTTTCCGCGACGCGCGCTCGCCGCCATAAAACGAAATGAATGTGTGTTGTTGCTACGTTGTGCTCTCATCTCTTTTTACGATATGTGAAAAGTACAGGTGAACCTTTTGCAGTGACCAAGAACCGCCGTCGTCGCTGCTCAAGCTGAACATGATCGCCGACAAAGAGAAGGTGTGTGGCATGGTTTGCAGTGAAGCTTTTCTTGTGCAGCAGAAGCGGCGTGCGTGACTAACGCAGTGCTTGCAGGGCTGGCTGTTGGTGGTGCGGTCTCTGATCGAGACAGTGCCCGACGACGACTCGCTCGGACCCGCCGTCATCACACTGTTCCTCGACGAGAGCCCTCTGCCCACAAGGGTCAGTCGCATTTCGAGATGAAAAGCATTCTGGTTGTCACGAGTATTGAATAGGGTCACTTTTGTTGTTGGTAGAAGTTGGCGTGATTGCACGATGTTAGAACAAAAGTGACATCAAATGTTTTTGTTCAGGAAGCAGTGGGTCGTCTGCTGTTCAGTCTGGGTCTGTCGGAGGCGGCGTCGCAGAAGCAGTCCAAGTGCTGGCACAGGAACGTGTGCATCGTGCTGGGCAGCCTAGCGGAGAAGCTGGCGGGGGCCAGCAGCGTCGCCATGTGCACGCCCGCCATACTCAACTACCTCATACACAACCTAGTCAGTATCACCTTTTCACTTAACAAGAGCATATGACAACTGTTGGCATTCATTTAGTTTGCGGAGTTTTTGAAAAAAATGATGTTGTTCAGCGCACGTCTCCGGCCCGGCAGGTGATTCTGTTCTCTCTGATTGCTCTGGAGAAGCTGGCGCAGACGAGCGAGAACCGGGCCGCCATATGCAAGGCGTTCGAGGCCGCTGACACACACCCACTCATCGTGAGCTACTTTTCGTATTTTAGTCTGAAGTTTTCCTGTTTTTCTATGATAATACATTTATAGTAAGAGGCATTTGTAGCTCTCTTTCTCTTTACGTTTAGCAATCGCCCGTTAGATATTCGATAATTGGATTACGGCTCACTTGAAGGACAGTTGTTGATAGAAGTTGACGTGATTGCATGATGTCAGAACTGAAGTGACATCAACTGTGTTTCTACCTGATCAGGTGTACGAAAACATTCTTTTCAGTTGTTGGAGGCATGGCTGGGCGACTCGTCGTTGAAGAACGATTCCACAGCACAGCAAGTCGCCTTCTGCGCCCAGTGGTCACTCGACAACATATGTGAGTATTGATTGATTGATTGATTGATTGATTGATTGATTGATTGATGAATTGATTGGCATAAACGTGTTGCAGTCGTGGTGCCGACGCGTGACTACTCGTACCAGCACACTGACGTGACAGGCATCCGCGCAATGCTCAACCACGAGGACGTCAGCGAGTACCTCAAGATCGGACCCGACGGACTCGAGGTGAGTCATACATTTCAATCAATACTGTCTTTTGATGCTACTAGTTCTAGATTCTTAGTCTAATCATTACAGGCCCGTTGTGACGTGTCGTCGTTCGAGTCTGTGCGCTGCACATTCGAAGCGACGGAAGGAGTGTGGTTCTACGAGGCTACCGTACTCACACCCGGTGTCATGCAGATCGGATTCGCCACCAAAAGAAGCCGCTTCCTCAACCATGTGAGTGCTTTGTGTTTTGATTCCTTGTGTGTTATGGTGGCGTGTTGCAGGAGGGCTACGGCATCGGAGACGACGACTCGTCGGTGGCGTACGACGGATGCCGGCAGTTGGTGTGGCACAACGCGGTCAGCAGGAAGCACGAACACGTGCCATGGAAGCCAGGTGAGAGATGAGGGAGAGAGAGAGAGAGAGGGAGGGAGAGGGAGAGAGAGAACATGAGCCGGTTCAGGAGATGTGGTGGGTTGCCTGCTGGATCTGGTATCGCACAAGGTGATGTTCTACCTCAACGGAGTTCCACTCGACACGCCACACACCCAGTTCCTCGGTGAGTCCCTTTCATTATGATTGATTGATTGGCTGATTGTGATTGTTTTGTTTCAGCTCGTCGCTCGTCGACTGACGGCATCTTCGCTGCCGCCTCGTTCATGTCCTTCCAACAGTGCCGCTTCAACTTTGGCCATATCCCCTTCCGCTTCCCGCCCCGAGAAATTCGATACACGTTAGTCGTATTAGTAGTTTCTTCGACATTATTGTTTGACGTGATTGCAGTGCGTTCAATGACATGGCGGAGCCTCTGACGGAGGAGCAGCGCACCATCCTGCCACGGCGACGACGCCTCGAGATGCTGCAGAGGGAGACGATTCCCGACGACCACTGCACCATCTGCTACGCCAACCCCGCCGACACGCAACTCGAGCCGTGTATGCACAGGTGAGTCACTACTTGCCTCACCTGTCACTTGATCGATCGTGTTGCAGTGGTTTCTGTGAGACGTGCTCGCAGCAGATGGAGCAGTGTCCGATGTGTCGTGTCCGGATCGAGGTGCGCAGTCGCGTGTCTGCCCGCTCGAAGGCGTCGGTCGTCTCGCAGCACGCATCCAGTCTGCACACGCAGGTCTAGTCTCCCCCCATCGGAGACACCCCCCACACACGCCGAGTGGGCTGTACCAGTGATATCTGCACGGGTAGCTACCGCAGAGTCCCTCCCCCCGTATCCCCCCCTATCTCCCTACCTAGTCAACCACTGATATCAAGTTACGGTCGAGTAAAATGTGTAATGTAGCTATATATATTTGCATATTGTTGGTGTGGTTGTGTATCATACAAGAGTGTGTAAGCCCCGCGAAACGTGTGACGTTCTTTCACTATGTGTCTATGTTTGTATGTTGTCGAAATGAGAAGAAGAACCCTGTGAATAGTGTGTTGTGTACAGTGATAAATGTTTATATTGTGTATCTTATTTTGAGGGAGAGAGTGAGTGATATGGGTTCGTCGCCCCTGGCCATTTCTGCTATGAGGGAGAGAGAGAGTGTAAGGGATTCTGGAATTGTAGATGCCTCGCACGTACGAGGAAGAATGCGAGTTCATCGAGCGCATGTCTCCCGTCAAGTTCAGAATCAAGAAGGGATTCGTTCCCGATATGAATGTGAGTTGGTCTTTGCTCGATTTACATGTTGCATTGTTGTATTCGTACAGGTAGAGGGTCGTTTCTACGTGAATACGGGGCTGGAGAAGCTCATGTTCGACGAGCTGAAGCTGTCCTGCGACAATGCTGGTGAGGAATTGACATACGTATTATTGTTCAAATAATTACTATTGTCTTATAACTAAAGTAATGTTTGATAGATCGTCTTATCTATTGATTGATTCCAGCGCACGGTGGTTTCCTGCCTGCCGTCCGCCAGATCGCGAACGTGGCTGCCCTGCCCGGAATCATCGGACCGTCGATCGGACTGCCCGACATCCACTCGGGATACGGGTTCAGGTGAGCGGAAAGAGGCGACGGTATTTTATTCGCATTCGATTCCGTTCAGTATCGGCAACATTGCGGCGTTCGACACACAGAATCCTGATGCTGTCGTGTCTCCGGGTGAGTAGCCCCTCCCCCCCCCCCCCCCGCTCTCTCCCTCTCTCCCTCTCCCTCTCTCTCTTCTCTAATCTCCAACCTCATTCTCTTCCAGGTGGTGTGGGCTTTGACATCAACTGCGGAGTGCGTCTCATCCGCACGAATCTCACCGAAAAGGACGTCCTTCCTGTGAAGGAACAGCTCACACAGGTATAATAGGCTCGCACTTAGCTCAGGATTTTTCGTTGAAAACATTATCGTGGATTTTGACACTACAGTATACAAAACGAAATGAACTGCATATTGTTTTTGCCGTTCATATCTTTACTCATCAGATACTCTCACATGACCACGTGGCGTAGTGGTAACGCTCTTGCTTAGGAAGCATATGTCCGCGGGTTCGATCTTGGGTACCCACGCAATATTTTGTCAAGTTGAAAACATCATCGAAAAGGTTCTCATCGTTGTCTAACCACCCTAATGTCTCTCGTGAAAAGAGTAGAACTCATTTGCGGGCCTACTATACGGTATACTAGAGATACAAGTAGCTGATGATGTCTGCAGAGTTTGTTCGACCACATTCCGGTGGGTGTCGGCTCGCGCGGAGTCATCCCCGTATCGGCCAAGGACCTGGTCGAGTGAGTCGTCTTCTTTTCCTCCATCTCTCCCTCCTTCTTCCTTTGCTCTCTCTCTCTCTCTCTCTCTCTCTCTCTCTCTCTCTCTCTCTCTCCAACCTCCTCTCCAGGTGTCTGGAGATGGGCATGGACTGGACGCTTCGTGAGGGCTATTCGTGGGCAGAGGACAAGGAGCACTGCGAGGAGTACGGTAGAATGCTGCAGGTGGAATAGCTCTAATCCCGTTCCCGGCATTCATGAGACATTGCAGGCGGACGCGTCGAAGGTGTCTACGCGGGCGCAGAAGCGCGGTCTGCCGCAGCTCGGAACCCTCGGGGCAGGCAATCACTACGCAGAGGTACAGGTGGTGGACGAGGTATACGACGCACACGCGGCAGCCAAGATGGGCATAGACGAGATCGGTGGGTGGGAGGGAGAGAGGGGAGAAGAGAGAGAGAGAGAGAGAGAGAGAGACGATTCTGTCCCTTGCAGGCCAGGTGGTGGTGATGCTGCACTGCGGCAGTCGCGGTCTCGGCCACCAGGTGAGACTCGTCGCTATCGATCGATATCGATTGCTTTCCAGGTAGCCACGGATGCCCTGGTGGAGATGGAGAAGGCTATGGCGAGGGACAATATCGTGGTGAACGACCGACAGCTCGCGTGCGCTAGAATCACCAGTCAGGAAGGTGGGAGAGAGAGAGAGAGAGAGAGAGAGAGAGAGAGAGAGAGGGGGGGAGGGAGAGTATTGGATCATTTGCAGGCCAGGACTACCTGAAGGGCATGTCGGCGGCGGCCAACTTTGCGTGGGTGAACCGCTCCTGTATGACCTACTGTGTGCGACAGGTGAGCAGTGATTATCGACTATTGTAATTGTGAATTGTGTTTCAGGCGTTCTCTCGTGTGTTCAACATGTCGGCGGACGACCTCGACATGCAGGTCATCTACGACCTCAGCCACAATGTGGGGAGGGAGAGAGAGAATGGAAAGAGAGAGGGGGGGAGAGAGAGCGAGAGAGAGAGAAAGAGAGAGAGAGAGTTGTAGGTGGCGAAGATGGAGGAGCACCTGATCGACGGCCGTCCCCGTCAGCTGTGTGTTCACAGGAAGGGCGCGACTCGTGCCTTCCCCGCACACCACCCACTCATCCCACTCGACTATCAGCTCACGGGTGAGAGGGGGAGGAAGAAGTGGAGCTGGAAGAATGCTAGAAAATATATGGCCGTGTACGTGATGATGATGACTGATGATGTAGTGAAGGAAAGTAGAAGAGATCTATGGGCAATGTGTGGTGGTCAGGCCAGCCGGTGCTGATCGGAGGCAGTATGGGAACGTGCAGCTACGTACTCACTGGAACAGAACAGGGCATGGTGGAGACGTACGGAACGACGTGCCATGGAGCGGTGAGGGGGGAGAGAGATGGGAAAGAGAGAGCGGGAGAGAGAGAGAGGAGAGAGAGAGAGGAGAGAGAGAGGGAGAGGAGAGGAGAGAGAGGAGTGTATTCTCTAGGGTCGCGCCCTGTCTCGTGCCAAGTCCCGTCGGCAAATCGGCTACGAGCAGGTTCTCGAGAATCTCAAGGAAAAGGGTATCTCGATTCGCATCGCATCGCCCAAGCTCATTATGGAGGAGGTGAGTCTCTCTCTCTCTCTCTCTCTCTCTCTCTCTCTCTCTCTCTCTTCTCACGGCTCCCTCCGCAGGCTCCCGAGTCGTACAAGGACGTGACAGACGTGGTGAACACGTGTGACTCTGCCGGCATCTCCAAGAAGGCCGTCAAGCTGCGTCCGATTGCAGTCATCAAGGGATGACGAGACTGTGTGTCCACTGCCTTTCTTCACTAACCCAACCATCTCCCATATCTGTTAACTTGAGTACCACCTTCTGTCGACCAGTCATGTCATGATTCACCCCTGCTCCATTCCCATATAGGAAGATTGGATTCCACGAGCCTTCCCTGTGTTCCCAGTGCTTTACACTGTCTCTTTGTTATGTTGTCGTTGTTACGATTGATTTTGTTGTCGAGTCGAGTATGTGTTTATGGAATAAATTTTATGGGTAGATGATGTTTTGGGATATCCTCACGAAGATCGGATTGGGTCGACGAGACAAGATAGCCGAGGGGAGGGTGGTCGGAGTGTTCTCGGGAAGACTGTGGTGAGGGAGTGCAGTCGAGGCGAGTCTCATGTGAGCGGACTAACTACTACTTTCAGTTCCTATATCTGAGGAAATATAATTACATCCAGATCCTCCAAGGAGTTATGGGACAACGATTCGTTGGAAATGGATAACATACTTCCGTTCTATATCCGTTCTATATATGAGTTTTCACAAAGATAAATAATTTATAGTAAAAATGTCAATAAAGACGCGACTCGCATTCGACTCTGACCGATGATCACATTATGTGTATGTGTCGAAAAGGAGACAACAAAAAAGAAGGAGAGATGGACAAGGCAACCGTAGAGAACAACAAGGGAGCAGAGTGTGTGCAGATCGAGAGAGCAGCAGCGGGGGTGGGAGAGGCGGTGCGTGCGGAGGCGGGGCTAGTGGACGACGGCGAACACGTTGACGACGGCGAGGATGTGCTTGTTCTCCCAGCGGTGGGTGGTGGAGAAGTCGCGGTCCTTGTCCCAGAAAGCCACGTGCGAGACGGTCAGGCCAGTGCCCAGGTTCGTCTGCATCAGGGCGCACGTCACTGAAAGAAAGAGTGTACATCTCTCCTCCTCGCACCACTAGCCCTCCACTCACCAATGTACTTGTATGCCTTGCCGAGCTTGACTAGCTGTGCGGTGACCTGCTCGACCACCTGCTGGTTCCACGAAGTCGCCTCCGAGAACTCGTAGCGACGGTTGAAGCCAATCACGTTATCCAACACCTGCATACAGCACATTGAACACGGCCAAGTAGTAGAAGAGGAGAAGGGAAGAGAAGGAAAACAGATGGATAAGGGGACAACTCACATCCTTGCAGATAGCGTTGATCTCATCGCGGGTCGGCGGCTGGCTCGCGTTCTCCATACCGTAACCACCTGACTGGAACGCACACAAATAAATCGATAAGCAATCAAAACAACAACAATAAAGATATCGCACCGTTCAATAACGGATAAACAATGGAACCGAGAAGATATAATCGACAATAAATATTTTATAATACCATTTACAAACATGCATGCACACCACAATAATGATACAATCTAACAGCGCACCAATTAGGAACATAGGAATGAATGGACTAGAATACAGGTAGAGCAATCTCCCTAGGATACTCATGCATAATATGGCTCTTGATCTACTCTCATCTCCCTTCCCTTATGCCTCGGGCTCAAAATGAGCATGGGTGAGGAGACCGGAGAGGACGGTCGCCAACTGAGGAGTGCCAGAGCAAAGCACCTGTAACAAATGCAAACCATTGTCCGAAGTCGCGAACAGAGCAAATTGATAAAACAGATATAACGCACCTTCCTGCTCATGACATCAAATGCAGCTCCAGTGGGGTCGATGAGGCACCCTCCTGCCTCAGAAACCACCACAGCCGCCGCCGCAACGTCCCAACTGTGGATACCGTACTCCACGTAGGCATCGACGGCGCCTGCAGGAGAGAGGGATAGAGAAGAGAAGAGGGAGGGGAAAGAGAGGGAGAAAGGGAGATGAAGAGAGAGAGAGAGGGGGGTGGAGAAAGAGAGAGGGAGAGAAGAGAGAGATAGGCAGAAGGGGGAGATCACTAACCCTGTGCTACCATCATCATGTTGATGGCCGCCGAACCAAACGAGCGGTGGCTGAAAAAACGCAAATCATTATCTCCTCCACTTTCCTTTCTGTCTGGTGATCTGGTCTCGCCTACGGCTACCCCTCCTCCTTCTACCCCTCCTCTTCCCCTTCCCTCACCCGTGCGCGTTTCCCTCGACCATGATGGCGTGATAGCTGTCCTGGTACGACTTGAGCATCTCCCCGTGCCGGATCGAACCCAGCTGTGTGATCACCACCGACTCACTCACACCTGCCACCACTACCATTAGAACAAGAAGACCACACCAGCAATGCCCCGCCCCTCATCCAGTCAGTCAGTCAGTCAGTCAGTCACAGTCAGTCAACCCTCTCGCATCAGCCCTCGTTCACAGAAAAGGGAGAACTAAAGGGAAGGAGGAGAGCGACCCACCCTCTGACTCCCTCGGCCACCTGGCGCTTGTAGTTGTCGGTGACCATGTCCATCCACTGCGGGCCCACGTCCCGCAGGTTGTGGATGCCCAGAGATTGGCAGATCAGGGCGCGGCTCATCTCTGCAGGCCACACATCTCTCACTCCCACATACATGCACACTCACACCGAGGCATAACAAAACAGTGTGATAGTGATGAGCAAATCCAGCAAACTCAATGATAGAGTAGGCCAAACCAGAAGAACAAGAGACAGGAAGAAGCGACTCACACCCACTTCCCAACTACACCCTGCCTAATCTGGCTATTCGACTAGAGAGGCGGAGAGGGACGGGGGAAACCTTCTGACCCACGTACCGGGTGGTCTTGCTGGCGTGGATGGGGAATCCGTTTCTTGAACGCGCCGCCGCCCGTCTGCGCGTGGGAACAGCTCCCGCGTGATCGGGTTGTACACAATCCCTGCAATCCGCTCATTCCTGCGCATCATATCAAAATCAACCGCAACCCTTTACGAAGCTCAATCAATTAATTATCGATATGTATTAAATCAATCAATCAATCAACCAACCAGCGCGAAGCTGCCTGTTGATGGTGAGTCCGACGCAAATCGCAATGAGCGGGATGCTAAAAGCAAGGACTCGTTACTTGGCAACACAGAGTGCGAGTGGTCCCCATAGTTTCATTACATTCACATTTAACCTCGCCTTCTTAACATTCAAAACACGAAACACGTACCGGTGGACAAAGTTGGTGGTGCCGTCGATGGGGTCGATGATCCATGTGGGGGCGTCGGTGTACTCGATCTTGGCCCCGCCAGCCACACTCTCCTCCCCGATGAACTTGTGCGTGGGAACGCGGCAGACAGACCCTCGATCAGAAGACGCTCCACTGCCTGAACACACGTGATTCCACATAGAAGGAAGAGACAACGGCACCTGGTCCGTCTCGGTGACCAGATCCGTGTTCGAGGCCTTGGTCTGCACCACAGACGACGGCTGATCGAACGCGTCACGAACCAACTGAAATGACACTACTTTATTGTCACAGGGTCACAGCAGTATATGTAATGTTACATTAAATAATAAAATACAGCCCATCACAACACAAAGCTCACTCACTCTGCCGGCCTGCTTGACCAGCTCGAGGGCAGTGTCGACAAAGAGTTGCTCGTCGGGGTGCACTGGGGAGAACGGCATCTACAATGTTTATCATAAACAACAAACAAACAACAACAATAACACGAGAACACAACAACGGCACGCATCTCAACCACGCGGACGAGTGATAACGACGGATAGTCAAACTAGCAAAACAAATGAGCGGCAGTGTGATGAGCATACTTGGGAAGAAGGAAGGAAGAGTGGGGTGATAATGCAGACAGACAGACAGAGAGTGGGAGAGACGGCGGGGGGCGGATGCATGCGGGCGGGCGGCATCGCAGCGAGCGGCCTGCCGTCACTGCAGTATACAAGTATCGATCGCGGCAGCTCGCAATCAGAGCACCAACTCTCACCCGCCCCGCCCCCACCCTCGCAACGCCCCACCATCCCACACCAGTCCACTGATCAGCGCGGCCCGTATCACACTGATAACAACTACATTATTGTATAACATTATTGCTTATTCAAATATGTTGCACGAACTGACGACATTTTATGGAATAGAAACGCCAACATGGCTTCCTAGCTCTGGCATACGAGCAAAGGTCCCATAATGCCGATTTACGACTCATTAGGCGGCATAAGCAACGCGCGAATGAATCGATTTGGAGCGAGTTTCGCTAGGTGCTCTCAAAATTCGAGTAAATAAAATAAAGTTCAAAACATAACCAATACAATCTACAGTTGAGAAGTGATAGGGCATGGTACCTGCTAGCTGAATAGATGGAAGTCGACTCCTTCGGTCCATGCCTTGGCAGCAATGAGTCGCTCCAGCTCGCCCCCCGTCATATCCAATTTCACACACACCACCACGGGAGGACGCGCACACCTCAAACATAAACATGTGCACTCCTAAACATGGTCGGTGTGGATTATAGATACAGTTGAAATGATGAAACGAATTCACGTACTCTACGTGTTGTATGGGTACGGTGTGGGTGACGCGGCGGGCGACGTCGTCGTAGAGCTCCATCTTCCCCCGACGCACCTTCTTCTCGTCGACGTCCAGCAACGCACGCACACGCGACTGATTCGCAGAGGATAGACTCCTGATAGATGGAGGATGTGATAGAGTATCTAGGTGGAGCTCACTTGAAGAATCGCTTGCCCTGTTTGCCGGCGCTCCACACATCGAACTGGCCTTCGACAGAGGCGAGCACCGTGTTCTGCAGGCGCGCCATTCGCATGTCCCAGATTGTCGACTCATGCACCGAGAACGTAGCGCAGCCGGTGTGGTAGCGGTACATCACCACAGGAGACCACACCTGAACAGGGTATTGCGTGTGCAAGCAGAAAAATCGCCAAAGTCAATCACAGAGAAACCAAAAAAAGAGGAAAACATACCTTTGCTAAAGAAGCTCCTTTATCAAGAGCGTCGTAGAAGAAGTGCAGGTCCTCCGGGTAGCCATTCTTCTCCTCGTGAAACCCGCCCACCTAGACAGAATCGTGCTACAATGTCTTCAATGCTAGGTTACCTCGTCGAATAATTGCCTGGAAATGAACCATGTGGGTGCGATGAGCGTGGGTCCGTGGGAGGTGAACACCTGAACTCCCAGCAGCTCATTTGGCAATTCGTTCGCCCAGCGAGTAAAGCGAGTCGTAGAGTCGACGGGGGATCTGGAGAGAGGATACTAGTCTAGATACCTTCAATACAGGATAGTTCTCCAATAGTTGAAGAGAACTTAAGTTACCTGGTAAACTGCGATCCCACGAGCACTAGAGGATTTTTTTCGAAGAGAGAGGAGGCTAGGGTGAACTGCTTCGTGAGCCTGTCGGGTGAAGACTCATCGTCTGCGTCGTTGAAGCACAGGAAGCGACCCGATCCCAGTCGACATGCCTTGTTCTTGCCCAAGCCAACACCTTCAAAATTGGAATTTTGAAAATTAAAAATGATCACATCTATTCTGACCTCCAGACTCTTCCCCTTTGGCGGAAACGAAACCAATGCAGCGGTCACGGAAGCGGATAGAATATTCCAGAATAACAGACTCCGTCAGACCGCCGTCGTCACTTCCGTCATTGTAGATGCACACCTGATAAAACATAAACCACAAGTTAATTTGATTAGTTCAATTGGCGATATTTTCGACTTACTTCCCATGATCCTGTGAAATCTTGCAGTAGCAAAGAGTCCAGAGTTTTCGCAAGAAAGTTTCCCCCATTTTTCACAGGGATCACAACAGACTGAAACATATTGTTGCATATATCTGATCGAATCAACTTACTATATCCATGACAACTCCGGGGCAGAAACAGAACGTTTTTACTACTCCTTTGAATGTGGTAACTTTGGAATGAAGAAACAGCTGTTTCCGCTAAAATTCAAACTTGAAAGTATGGTCCCGAAACGATTAGATTGCTATATCATAAGCTCCGCCCCTTGAACATTTCATTATTTTATTTTATTTTTAGTGTAATTTGGGGATTTCATACGTTTTTATGTGATAAAACGTTTAAAATACCGTGGATTCGACTAATGCTGAACTGTTAAACGGTCTGAAACGATTAGCACATGGCTCCACCTACTCTACATAGTTGAAAATCGATTATGATTATTTAATCATCCATGTATATCCTGTTCATTTTTATGCAAGATTCCTTCCTAAGACAAGTGAACGGTAAACATTTGCGTAGACTAATTCAATGATCATGACTGTTCATAGGATTAAAGGGTTTGTACTTTTTGCCTGCTTAAATCTGTTCGACAAACTGTGTACGGCCATGAAAATCGCTGAGATAGGTGTTCGTTTGGGCTGGCCTCGCCTTTCCCTTACTTCGACACGCAAGTGGTTTGTTGGCCCGGTAACTCAGATTGCGCGCCGGTGACCCCGGTAGCCGGTGGCGGTAGCGCGTACCCGCTGGCCTTGAGCGTCGATCAGCGCTCACTGTCCTTATGCTATGAAGTATGTGTTCCAAACTACCTTCTGTGACACATATACTCATGGAAAAGAACTGTCTTTTTGTTAAAACTGGCAATTGTTGCTTTACTAAGTGATAGCAAACGATACTTACCAAATTGTTTTGGTTAGTTCGTTTTTTCTCTTCTGTACGAGTACACGTCGTATTGTTACACAGTGAAATATGCATATTTCTATTCCTCATTGAATCGCAATCCACTAATCTCGTCTAGCAGTGCAATCGTGCATACATTGACCGGCGTTCTCGTATAATTCGTGCGTATTGATTTCTGATTTTGTTATACTTTCGTTTATTGCTGAATTGTCGTACATTGTCAGGAGGGGCTCGCTTGCTTGATTGAGCCACTGAACGGGTATCCCTGTTGGCTCGGTCGGCCATAATGAGCGTCTCCGCTTATGACCACGACCATGGCTATCTGCCGTCGTCAGCGGCCGCTTCCTCTGCTCCCAGGCCTGCGAACAACGGTGAGTTTCTCTTTTACATGTGTGAATGTAAGAATGTTTGAGGGATGGCCGGTGGTGTGGTGCGCGCTCAGCCGGCGTACATGCCAGTGACTCAGCCCATCTCTCAGCCTGTTCAGTCCCACCATCAACAACACCACTACACACAACGTGAGAACATTCGTGATTCTTTATTGAATATGATAGTTTATTGAATTGAATATGATTGTTTATTCATTGTTCATCTCTGAGCTTTTCCCCACGATGTTTTTCGAAATGTATTGAATTCATAATGTACTCATTGGTTTAGCGGTATCGCAGCAGTCGAACTACATGCAACCTGTACAAATGGGTTACGCAGGCGGAATGTATGGAGGCGGACAGCAATACGGGTAGGTGTATACGTTTTTGCTAACACTATTTATAATAATAATTGCAATCATCCTGTATTAGGTATGCGCACTCCATGCCGTACGGTTCGCAGCAGGCCTCATCGAACAGTCTGATGCTCAATGTGCCCGTCCGCGAACCCACCCCGCCGCCGCCTGTTGTTGTGAGTGTTATGTGTTTCATGTTATATATCTGATTATAGCATGAATGTTCCCACTGCCACTAGAACTTGATTGACGTACTTAATTTTGCAGCAGCAGGTGAAGGTGGAGGCGCCTCCGCCCGCTGCCGCCGAGCAGGCGCCTGAAGAAGAGGACGGAGAGATTGACATCCAGGTACAGACTTCGTCACCACGGGGCTACTTATCGCCATGCGCTATGTGCAGATTCGAAACGTTGTGTGCAACTATACGCTGCCTCTACACATTGACCTGCGGAAGCTCGCCCTTCACTGCAACAACGTCACCTTCGATAGGGGACGTGGAGTGAGTTATATAAACTTCTTTGTGTGTCATGCATGTGATTGAATGGGTTTGTTTAGGTGTTGCTGAAGCAGAAGCGCAACCCCAACTGCTACGTGAAGATTTACTCTTCGGGAAAGGTGTATATTGTTGGCTGCAGGAGGTGAGTGTTTATTTTCATTTATTTCATGTGTTGATTGGTGTTGTTCAGTGAGGCAGACTGCCGCATCGCCGCGCGTAGCATTGCCCGTTCTGTGCAGAAGGTGATGGACAAGTTGACCTCCGAGGTGCGCATCCGCAACTACCGCGTCTGCAACGTTCTCGCCACCTGTAAGATGCCATTCGGTATCAAGATAGAGGAGGTGAGTTCATATGATTTCGCTTTTCGAAAAGAATAGATCATGTGGCTGTTTCTTTTAGGTGGCGCAGAAGTACACGGACGCTCAGTACGAGCCCGAGTTGTCTGTGGGTCTGGTATGGCGAATGACGGATCCGAAGGCCACTCTCCGCATTCATACTACTGGATCCGTCACCGTCACTGGTGCACAATCTGAGGAGGATGTGATGCGTTCGATCGAGATCATCTACCCTATCGTGCGTGAGTTCCGCTGTGCGATGCGATCTCGCGAGCCGAAGAAGAGGAAGCGAGCCGCGCCGAGGTGAGTCGACGGACTGTGCACTGGTACATGGACATCTCACATGTATACTTGTAGGGCTCCTCCTGCGAAGCGCGCGTGTCCTGGTCCGTCTCGTCAGTCGGGTGTGGTGGGCAACCAGGTGTACTTCTCGGATGAGGATGAGGACATCTACGGAGAGGACATGCTCGACGACGACGAGATATAGATGTGTGTCCCTCCCCTCTATCTCCGTCTCTTCAGGCCAGTCTCCCAGCTCTTTCCCCTCCTCTTTCCCCTCCCCTCCCCTCCCATCTTCGGTAGATCTCCCACTCCTCCTGTCCACTGGATCCGCTTTCGGTCCCTAGTTCACTTTAGCCTCCGTTCCCTTCCCACCCTCCCCAACCGTCCCATTCTCAATATTATATTGACATAGACCTGGTTATTACATTGATCAATATTTAATTACCGCAGCTTTGTTCTTTCCTTCCTCTCTTTCGGAATCTGACGTATCGTGTTCGTGTATTGCTTGTCTCATTGTGCTTATGTTGTTGAGTGATTCATCTCTCTTTTTTGGCTAGGTGTGTACTGTCTCACGGTTCCACAACCTATCAGAGATTACACATATGTTGTATGCCACATTTGCCCTTGTAGAATTTTATTGAAAAAGAATTTTGTACAACCCTGTGTTTTGTTTTTATAATTTTAAAGTGTTGTGATATCACGCTTGATTACTTTTTATTTATATTATTCGAGACGAAATTGGGAACGACTTATTTTGAATAGGATGGTAAGTAAGTACGTCCTCATCTATCTCGTCTATCCAGTGGGATGTAATATTCTCTCCCACGCTACAAATGCCGAATAGATCGATGAAAATGTGGCGACGTTGCACAGAAGAATTGCCAACTTTGCAGCTCAGCTGTTTTTCAATTCAGTTATCGTAGTTATGTTACTTAGTTCCATCTATTCTATTCCACCTGTTTGTTCACGTGACTCGTTTCAGTGTGCGCGATGGCGAGTCCGCGCACTCGGCGGGTGCTCAAAGACCTCCGACCACTCAACGAGAACAATGTGGGTCGCCCTTCTAATTACATGAGTTATGCTAATGTGTGATATCGTGTTTCAGTTTTGTTTCGAGTGTGGCGCAAACAACCCGCAGTGGGTGTCTGTGTCGTACGGGATATGGATCTGCCTCGAGTGCTCAGGACTCCATCGCGGACTCGGAGTACACCTCAGGTAGGCATCACACATCGATCGATACTTCAATATTTGGATACATTCAGAACGTTTTAGTTATCATGAATGTATTAATTGGTTAATTGATTGATTGATTGAATTTCCAGTTTTGTTCGTTCTGTGACCATGGACAAGTGGAAGGACATTGAACTGGCCAAGATGAAAGCGGGCGGCAACGAGAAGTTCCGCGACTTTCTCGAGTCGCAGCCCGACTTCAACCCCAACTGGTCCCTCCACGACAAGTACAACTCCAGGGCCGCCGCACTGTTCAGGGACAAGGTGGGTGATGCCGATCGATCGATTCAATCAATCGATTTTGTGCACCTTATGTATTGTATTGAAATCTATCAATCTATCAATCAATCGATCGTGTTTGAGGTGTCAACGGAGGCGGAGGGTAAGGAGTGGAGTGCGGCGACGTCTTCGGCCCGCAACTTCACTCCCACCCTGGGAGGAGGCGGGGGAGGAGGAGGAAGGGCGAGTGCGGGCTCGCGGCCCGGAGGCGGACAGCAGAGTGCGCTGGGGTGAGACAAGCAATCAATCAATCCATTCATTTGTTCATCCTCACGAGTTCAGCTCGTACTACGGTGGTAACACGTCTTCGTACAGTAACAGCGACTCGTACAGCAGCGGTGGTGGAGGCGGAGGCGGCGCATTCCAGTCGTCAGTTTTTTTTTTTTAAATTGTATTATTATTTATAATTATATTGTTCATTTCAATTATTTTAATAATTTAGTGGCGGCGACAACCGGTACCAGGGTTTCGGCAACACGCCCGCCTCGAATGGGACGAGCGACGATGGCGATCTGATGGCAGGCGCGATGAGCTCGCTCACTATGGTGCGCCCTTTTTGCTATTCATGATTCATGTGCTGTTGTGTATTCAGTCTGTATCATTATGATAATCTAGTGATCTTTTCTGATTGATTCCCGTGCAGGGCTGGTCGATGCTGTCTCGCGGCGCTGCTCAGGCGGCCGCCGTCGCCAAGGACGTCGGCTACCAGGCCTCCCAGAAGGCCACCGAACTCACCGGAAACGTGCGTCGTGGTTTAAATTAGAGAAATCTTATTTGTGTTTGTTTAGATGTCGCAGAACAGCGGCGGTGTGCTGTCGGGTGTGGCTTCGCGGGCGACGGAGCTGGGCCAGAAGGGCTGGGGCGGTTTGAGCGGACTCGTCCAGTCCAGCTCCCTCCAGGGACTCTCCAACCTTCTACCCAAGACGTGCGTCCGAGTGTGTCTAGGCGTATGTATGTGTGTGATACTAACGGGAGTGGGTGTGCAGTGGCTACGAGGACTTTGGCGTGTCTTCTCCGACATCGCCTCACAATGGACTGGGTGCGAGCGGGATGGGCAGGGGATACGCAGGGTGAATAGACAGACGAGACTGTGTGTGTGGTGCGCACCCGCATGCACTCTACTTGTTGTGTCCACCATCTGTATCCTGCATGTCCACTGTTCATCGTGTGACTTGTGATGCACATTCGCATGTGTCCTTCCCATGTGTTGGTTGAATAGAAGAAGAGATATGCACACGTGCATCTCATTCACTTCCTTCATATACCAATGTACTGATGCACGTGTCTGTTTTTTTCCAGATGTAATTGTGACAGTTTTGTCTTGATGTCCCTGTGGTTGGTTGTCCTAAATATTTTTGTGCATTCATAATGTGTGTAATTCAGAACGTTCGGGGACGCGCCGCCGCAGTCGCAGCAACAGCCTCAGCACGATGACTTCTTCTCACTCGGAGACGACGCGTCGCCCGTAGAACAACCCAAGAAGGCGGCGCCCAAGAAGAAGAAGGTGCGAGGAGGTGTCCAGGGAATGGAAAAACACGTGTTGTTTCTAGCCGACGTCGCGCAGTCCCGTTCCCGAGGCAGCGGCACCAGTAGAAGAGGAGTCGAGCACCATCGCGCAGTTTGAAGCCGCCTTCAATAGACCCAAGGTGGGAGAGAGAGAGAGAGAGGGGGGGGGGAACGATGTAATGACTGATTGCTCTCAGGCTGCCGCTTCTCCGAAGCCCAAGGCGGAGCCGTCCAAGAAGAAGGACTGGGACGACGACGCGTGGGATCTGCTCAACCAGTAGACGCAGCCCTGTCCATCTCCCTGTGATGCAATGCAGTATCGTTCCATTCTAGCTCTACTCTCTCTATCCCCACTCTTTCTGTGATGCACAATGCAGTATCCGTGTCCTAACTCGTCTCCTTTCTTCTTTCTCTCTGATCGCTTTCGATAGCGACCCGTTTCCTACGATGTCCGCACAATCCGATTGCAATCGTCCAGCCATCATCTCTCTCATCTGTGATTGTTCGTCTCCTGTTGCCCTGTCGATCAGTATAGGCTGCGATGCACACATCATCCCACTCTCTTTATCCGTAATCGCCGTGTGTTGCAATTAGAGTGTCTAGTGCTCTTGTAGAATATAACGGTGACAAGGTTTCGCTATGTGTTGACACTATAAATCATTTCATACACGTGATGTTATCTGATTGCAGAAAGTGTCACAGCCAATCGAGTTATAGTGACGAGATGTGTGAAGCCTTTATCGGATATCATTATGATGGAGGACAATAATATTAGAAATTAGAGAGATTATGATTCCATTTTGTGACTAGATGAGAGATGATGTGGCAATACCTCCCTGTTACCCGTCGCAGCTTTGTTTGTATACATCCATTGTTAGGTTGATTGAAGTTTTTCGTCGGGCGGTTTCGTCAAAACAAAGACATGAAAAGGGAGTGGGGAGAGGATAGGGGGAAGGTCCCTTAGGTGTGCTTCAGAGGACGCTGGTCTGAGTGGGAGCGAAGGAGCGGGAGACGAAGAGAGGCGCCCAGCGCATGCCACTGCGGAGGAACTCGCGGAACTCGGGGTTCAGGAAGGCGTACAACAGGGGGTTCGTGATACACGAGATCATCATCATGCTGGAAAGAGCGGAAGCGTCTCTCTCTCTCTCTCTCTCTCTCTCTCTCTCTCTCTCTCTCCTGTTCTTCCCATTGTGTTTAGGATTTAGGAGAAGCTATATTGGTGGATTGGTCTAATTTCAGCAATTGATTAACGAACAATAAAGAGCTTTGCTCTTGCCGATCGTCATTTGCTATTGTTCTCTACTTCCTCTCGTAAATCTCTCTTCATAACTTGTATTATATAAATATTGTGGGTCGACATGAAAGATGCATTGAGGAGATTATACTAAACTTTCCTGTGTTTCCGGTACGCATGTTTTATATCGCGTTCTATCAACAAAAAAACAGAGAGAGTGGCGAGAATACGAATATGATGACAGACCGACTTACAAATGAGTGCAGAGGGATATGAGGTAGGAGAGGTCCTCTCCCCCGATTCGACTCCACTCGTCCTCCGTGTGGAACTCGGTGAGAATGGCCAGCACATTGTGAGGGAGAGCGGTGAGACCGAAGATCACCACCTAGGTTCAAGGCATCAAAGAGAGAGAGAGAGAGAGAGAGAGAGAGAGAGAGAGAGAGAGAGAGAGGGGGGGGGAGACGGACCATGGATACGAGGATGACAGTGACGCGGCGGCGTTGGTTCAGCACTCGGTTCTTCTGCTCGATGAGGTGAGTGAGCTGGAATGAAGGATATGAAAAGGAAAGGAGAGAAGATAGGAGAGGAGGAGATGGCGCGGTGAGCGCTGCGCTCCAGAATACGGTTAGGAGGGAGTGGTATCTAGTGCACACATTTTGAGTTAGAAGTTGTGCCGTGACACTGTAGTTGATCACGGGTGATGTAATAAGGTAGCAGTAGGGTGAAGTTTGATAGGCGTGTCTAATTCACTCTGGCACACTGTGGGTGGTCTTGTTATGATGGTAGAGGTAGAAGTGTGCATGTGTGTGTGTCAGTCTATGCGGGACACGCCAAACCCACTAAATCAGAGGGCGACGTTTGATGACGCAAGATGAATTGCAATCGCTGAAACTCGGCGTTAGAGAGATGAGAGGGAGGGAGAGGGAGGGAGAGGAGAGAGAGAGAGGGAGGGGGGAGGGAGAGAGGGAGAGGTTATTCACCTGGTCCTTGTGCTGTTGGGAGTCTCCTCCGGCGGTGGCTGCCACTACGTACAGTAGATTGGCCTGGTGAGTGATGGAGGTGAGTCGATTGGTGGCTCGCTTGCGGAGGAACGAGAACACCTGAAGGATGAAAGGGTGAGGGAGAAGGAGGATCAGGAGGAGTATTACCGCGTGGTAGCAGACGGTCATGATTCCGAATGGGATGACGAACTGTATGGCGAGTACGAGTAGTGTGTAGCTGCGCTTGCTGCTGTTATTCGGCCACGCCTCCGTGCAGAACTCGCCACAGATGCCTGCAGAGGACAACCACAATGTCCATACATCGAGTTGTGTGTTTCGGCGGGCTTTAGAGCCGACCAACAATCTCGCGCGTGTCGACTCTTTTTCTAGGAAGCACTTGAACCTTGGACAGCTCTCTATCTATGTTCCAAGTATAGACATATCATTTCCGAATGCTCTCATCTCGCATGTAAAAAGAACGGCAAGAACAATACAAGTGCACCATAATCTTTCAATTGAATTGTGGCAGGATATTGCATGAATGACAAAGGATGCGCGGGGAGAGAAAGGGGGGGGGGGAAGAAGGAGGGGGAGAGGAAGAGGGAGAGGTGGGAGAAGGAGGGGGAGATACTCACCTTCGTACGTCTTGATCTCCATGTGGTAGACGTAGGGAATGGTGGCCGCTATGGCGACTATCCACATCACTATCGTGATCCGGATGGCGCTCGCCTTTCGAAGAGGGCGACCTGCAGAATCTCTCTCTCTCTCTCTCTCTCTCTCTCTCTCTCTCTCCATCCCTCTCTCTCCTTCTCTCTCTCTCTCTCTCTCTCTTTCTCCATCTCCCCCTCTCTCTCTCTCTCTCCCTCTCTCTCTCTCTCTCCCTCTCTCTCCCCCTCTCTCTACCTGGCGCGATGACCAGTCGGAAGTAGCGGTCGATTGCAATGGCGCAGAGTGAGAATGTGCCAATGAAAAGGCCGACAGCTTGAGTGGCTCCGACGATGCGACATAGAGCAGCGCCGAAGAACCTATAGGAGGAGGGTGGAGGAGGAGAAGGAGGAGAAGGAGGAGGAGGCGTATGAGAGGAGAAGGGCTCACCACTGCTTGAACATGGTCGTGACTGGAGTGAGTGGAATAGACAGGAGACATGTGATGACTCCAGAAATGGCGAGGTTCACAATGAATATGTTCTGGACAGACTGCAGGTTTCTCTGTCGACACGTCGCCAGAACCACCGACAGGTTGCCGAACAGCCCTTAAAAGGTATATTTCTTTCGGTTCGAAGCTTCTGTGTATTTAGACCTCTGTCTCTACCGTACTCTTTTGCCCTTTCTCTGTCATCTATTTTCTAGCACTCTTTCGGACAGCGTCGCATAAACGGTCGTCTGTAGATGGTATGACTCACCTAGCACGAATACAATGGTGTACAGGGATGCGAATATGGACACAGTGAGTGGATGGTGGGAGGGGTCGGACCACTGCGACGTGTATGGCACACAGTCAGACGACGCCAGCGCCAGCGCCGTCACCGAAGACGGTCTCGACGTCGTCGTCGGAAACGGCATCGCGCACTTCTGAAGAGGTCGTCAGTAGTCGCAGCGGTAGTCACTGCGAAACATACGCGTAATGATATTGAATGAAAGGCGCGGAATAGGAGGGGCGGTTGTGAGGAGGCTTACCAGTCCATTCACCGGCCGTACCAGACAGTCACAACAAAAGCGAGAGGCGAGACAACTATCACATGAGAGTGTAAGCTCATTATACGAACGCTGGTGTGAATTATAGAGAATAGCAGAATAGAAAAGGGAGGAGATGAGAGGAGAAGTAGAAGTGCGCGCGCGCTCCAAAAACAAAGACAGCGGCGATCAAATGAATAGATGGCTGCTAGGGGGGCACACGCGCGCTGCTCTCTCAAGAGAAAGAGAGAGAGAGCTGAGAGGACGGGATTAGAAGTTGGAAGAACACGGGCTTCTCGAAGACCGAGATTGGAGGGACAGGGGAGGCGGAGAGATAATGATGTTGTTGCTGCAGTAGACGGGACTCCGGCGGGAGCAGAGCGGAGAGGGAGGAAAGCATCTGTCGACAGACGAATCCACTCAGAGAGAAGGCAGACAGTCGACATAGTAGAGGGGGACAGTGATGGAGGGGACGAGCGATGGATGGACGATGCCCGCGGGACATCCACCCTCAACCCACAACAAGCCGCGGCAGAGTGGGTATGGTAGGCGGCCCGGATGCGAGGGAGGGGACATGCGTCAAAAGATACATGAGTGAGACATGACAGGGTGATGAATAGAGGGGGAGTGGGTTAATGAGCGTACACGAGTGTGGAGTGTGGATGATGGATGCATCTGGGGAGGAGGTGAAGGGCGAGGCATGGGAGGCAGATTGGGCTCGTTGGCGGCGAGGCGAGACTGTTATGAGGGGAAGCCTCGACGGAACTCGAGATTAGAGGAGAGAGAGAGGGGCATTGTATCGAATGCGAACAGACATCTAGTCAGCTACAGGAAATGAGCCGAGTTGTGAGGAGAGAAAGAGACTCGCTCATTCAACTCTACTCAACATTGTTTGAGTATAATTATCAAGTTCAAGTACAGGTGGTGAATATATAGATTATACGCTTCGCCGTGCATTTGCTTGACTGAGTAAGCGGAGAGTTACGGAGAGTTACGGAGAGAGAGAGAGAGAGAGAGAGAGAGAGAGAGAGAGAGAGTAATGTGAGCTCGAAGAAAGGCTGACTGACACCCTCCTTTCGTCCGCAAAGGAAACCGCTTTTTCCATCTCGGATTATAGATGTTACATTGCAATAAGTGAGAATGAGCGGCGAGAGTGTTTGTGGCAAGAGGCGGCGAAAGGAGAACAGAGGGGATATTTCTCTTTCCCTTTCTCTTTCTCTTTCTCTTTCTCTCTCTCTCTCTCTCTCTCTCTCTCAAATGGCAAGCTGCCCTCTCTTCTCTCCTGTTTATTCCACCTTCTCCATGGTGCCATTACGGGTCTGCTGCTGGCTCAAATTGGGGATAGGGGTGGGTATTTGATGTTGGGTGTATGTAGAGGTGACTGAGTGACGGGGCTGTCTAAAATGTCAAGTGCAGCGAGTGGCAAGCAGTCAGTCAGCCACCGCGCACGGCAACGAAACTAATAAGGGGTGCGGTGAGGGGAAAGGGCATTCAAATGTGACAGAGCGAGACGGCTATTCACATAGGATAGCCGGACAAGTTGGAGGGATACTATTGGAGAGGATCGACGATTTCCCGGCAGCCGGGATTCAGAATAATCATTTAGTGTGTGGATTAGTAACATAATTCGTGTGAAGACCGGAAGTTGTCTTAGAAAGCAGCACGAAGAAGACAAATTTAGAAGAAATTTTTGAAGATTTCGCGATTCATGAAGCCGTAGGGTTTCGGCCGGCGTAGGGGCGGTTTTTGTCTTTTGTCTTCCATGGGGTATTTAGAATATTCAGACCGTTTCAATGTGTTGCACTTACGAATGAGAGAAAAAAATGGGAGAAAATATGGCTTTGACTTCGTTTTCCGTTGTTTTGGTCCTGTTCTCAAAGATATATCTACTATTTCGTCGTAAAATTAACCGAATTGTATAATCATAACAAGCATTACTTGCTATAGTCCCCCCCCCCTCTTCTCTCTCTCTCTCTCTCTCTCTCTCTCTCTCTCTCTCTCTCTCTCTCTCTCTTTCTCTCTCTCTCTCACTCGTCTGGCCACTTGACTCGAGTACGCGATAGTCCCACTATAGAGTCAAGAGACTATTCAAGGTCCCATCTATCCATCCAATCACATACTCTCGAATACGAATACATGATGCGAATATGTTTCATATTTTATTCGTTTCGAATGCGTTGTCCGAATGCGATGCGATAATAGAAGAGGGGGAGAGAGTGTTTTACTGCCGCGACCGCAGCCTCGATTGTTATGGCCGTACATAAAACTATAATACCCCATATATCTCACGATATAATATGCGGAATGGACGTGCGTGCAATGTGCGTTTTTGAGTGCCCGAAACCTCATTGGAACACGATTGATGGAGCAACGCCATGCCCCCAGGGAGGAGGTCGTATATCATTCTTGCCCCCGCCTCACTCCACATTGTCGAAGCAGTAATCATGGGAAAAGAAATCATTTCTGGACCATCATGTTATGCGTTCTACATTTACATTTGTTCAAATTTGAAATCTCCCGCCATCTCCTCTGCGTCTCTGGCTCGCCTGTACTCTGCCGTAGTAAACTCTCGCATTCACTTTTTGTTCATATGATTTGTCTGAAAAATCAATTTGCATGTAATGTGATTTGTTCAGTTTTGATTATGTTCGTTGACGTGCACTTCCGCTCCCAACTGCTTGTCGATATTTGCTCTCTCCGTCGGGCGGTCTTCAACAAGTTTATTGGAATGCGTATCACGCTCTAATGTTGATTATGCGAACGATAATGTAGTGATATTGATAAACGGGTCACAACACTCGCAGTTGTCATCCATCTTGTCTGTCACTTGGCCGTGTCACTTTTTAGAGAGACGGAAGAGAGATCTCTCCCCCTCTCTCTCTTCGCGAGATGTTACAACCGCGTTCTTCTCTCTTTTCTTGCCCGCATCCCGCTAGTTATTCCCATTCATCTTATTTCGGTGTGATGGGAGCGGGCGATGCATTCATTTTCCATCCCACTGCTGCTGACCATCCCTCGCTTTCTCTCTCCCCTCTTCTCCTTTCTCATTTCACATCACATTTTGCGCGCACCCATTCCGCATATCTCTCTTCTTCCTTCTTTCTTCTCGCAATGTGTTGTGTTGTAAAAAAGTGAAGATGAGAAGAAAACGCGACTCTCTCTCTCTTCTCTCTTTTGAAATGAGATGTGGGAGATGAGTGTGTGCATATGTGAGCCGAGTGACAAATTATCCCTGCGCCCCATGTCCTGCATTTTTCTTTTAGGCGAAGAAGTGAATGAAGAATGCGAGAGGTGGTTTTTGCTCTCTTCTCACCAGTTGTCCCGTCCCCCTCTCACCCTCACCCCCTTTTTTGTTGCCCATGGCGATTTTTCGCCTCCTTTTCACATCTTAAACAATATGCCAATTGTAACGCTACTACATTATTCACTAACTTCTTCAGTCTTACAATTCTCCTTCCCAGTAACTGTTGAAATAGGTTAAGTTAATCGTTATCTAATTCCGTTACGAATGCAGATCTGTTGTTGATAGATCAGTACTAACCACGGAATACTAAATTAGTCTCATAATAAGGTTTGCGGGGCAATGCAATTGTACTATTGCGGTTTTGAATTTGTATTTCTTAGTCACTTGGGTCTTAGGGCTTGGTGGTTGTGACGTCACAGGAGGTGTGGAGGAATGTGGTGTGAGTGTTGATAGATAGGATCGGTGACCGCATACGTCCGCAATCACATCTCATCGCCCCATCAATCTGCTCCCCCTCTCTTCTCAACAGATTCTATCTCGTGCCCCGCGTTGAACATGCCTTCTACCAACCCTCCCAGTCCTCTCACTGTCCGCCCGCGCTCTCTCGCTCCCCACTCTCACTCTGTGTGTCCTCTTTATCTCTCACTGTCCCGGCCTATAGTGTCTGTTAAACCGCCTAAATCGGTAATCGGCTTATGTGGCAAAGCCCAGCACGGGCGATTATATTTTGTTGGTAGAGCGCGAGAGAGATTGCGAGTGATGGTAGGTGTGATTCGAATCTGCTGCTGATCTCTTCTGTTCTCGCAGCTTCTTCTTGCTCACTGTGCACATGTCGATTCGAATTGTCATCTCCAATCGTGTTGCACTGCTAATTCCGTCCCCGTTTTTGTTGTCGTCTGTCTGCCCCCTCTCTTCGCTTCTTCTGTACCGACTGGATGTGCTGATGAGGCGAGATTGGCTGGGAATTGATCGAATTAGGCAATGTCCGCGTATTTCCCCGATTCTCGCGTTGTGTGTTTGCCTATTCGATTAGTCGCCAGTTTGGTGTGAATTATTGACATTGCAGTCCGCGAGTCCGTGTTTGCTAGAGTTGCTTTCATGGGCGCCGCGATTGCGTTCTTGCAATTCACTCGCTCGCTTAGCACAGCTGATGTGTTTGTGTTAGTGGCAAAGCTGGGTTTGTATAATGTGTGTGTCCAGAGAGAGAGAGAGGGGGGGGCTCTCATGAGCCTCTCACTCACGCCTGCTGCCGTCTCTCAAATATTGCGTCGTCGTCAGAGGTTGGCTGTGCAAATAAGGCGGTCATCTCATGATGAGTACCCTTCTCTCGTGTCGTTGTCACAAGAGAGGGGCAAGAAGTACTCGAGATGGGAGAGACGTTTTCTATCTCCCTGCTTATCCGCTCCGCTTCACCACCAAGATCCCTTTTTGACGTCGCATATGTTAATTTTATCGCTCCTCCATTTTGTATTCTAATCTGCGGCGGATGATCTGTAATGCTATTGAAACGTACAGGTGGGGATTTGGCGAGATTTGCGAGGCGATTTGGGGGTGCGCGGTATAAACTCGGACAGGGAAGGGAGGAGAGCCGTGTAATCGCTAATCCCAGCTGGGCCGATTCGCGGGCGGATTATTTTGGAATTAGCGATGATATGTGATGATGGGGTGCGGACGGCGAGAGAGGAAAGAGGAGGGAGGCATTGTGCCCCTCCCTGTCTCATCCACTAATAATAGGTTGTGGTTAGAAGAGGGAGGGTATCGCTTTGCATTGCACACACAGTGGGAGTGCGATATGAATGGGCGGATGAATGGGGTCGTTGATGACCCTCATTCCCTTCCTCTCTCTCCTCTCCCGCCCGCCACCTTTTCGCCATCTCCTCTTCCTCTCTCCTCTCTCAATCCAATTTCTCATTCGGTCGCTTCTTTCCCGATCGGCGATTAGTATTTGAAGTGTGTGTGAGCGGTGTGAGTGGTCATAAAACGAGAGAGGAGAGGGCGGAGAGAGCCCTCGTTTTTCACATACCACTATTCACTTTTTGCCGCCCGCGTTTTTGTGTCAAGTGCGATTTGAAGCGCGCTTTTTGTGTGACGCGGTTTTTGCGCGCTGCCAGATGGCGACTGGGAACATTCGAAACACAAGGTAATTGAGCACTTTTCTCTATCGTCGCGAAGACAGTTAACGAGGAGGTGAAGAGAATGCGACGGAAGTTGTTTGCGGCTGTTTCTTTTGAATGGGTGTGATGGATTGACGGACGGAGCAGACTGCCGGGGTGTAAGTGTGGTGTAGTAATTTGAGAAGGTAACGTAGCTGCGGAGGAGGGGAAGGAAGGACACGTATAGCCCCCGTTGAGCAGGTCTCCCGGGGTGAGTAAGTGGATATGGTGTGCAGTGTGGATGTGTGGAGAGAGGACTAGAGGAGGCAGTGTGGCAGTGGCGGTGGCCTTTATGAGTGGAGTGGCAAGGTCACAGTACTCACTGCGACTCGCCCCCTCTTGCCTGCCTGCACCATCTGCCCTCTTGTGCTGCTGTCGAGCGCGCAATGGGGTGGGGTGAGATGAACGATTGCATTGTTTGGCTAAGCGGTTCTCTCTCTCCCGCCTCACGCTCTGTCTTATCCAGTCATTCTCTATTCAATGACCCTCATTAGCATATTGAATGTCGGCCGTCTCGCGTCTGCGCGACAATGTGTTGTGTCCTGGTCCTGTCGTCTGCACAATTTGAAATATCACTGTGTCATTTGCATAGCGGGCAGCCGCCTCGCATGTTGCGGTTTGCGGGTGTGAGACATTTGTACCCGTTGACATTTGCGCATTGCCGCCGCCCGCCGCTTCTTCTGTCCGACGATGTATCATCTTCCACAGTCTTCTTCTCTCATTCCTTTCTCTGCTTCATTCATGTCATCTCTCTCTCTCTCTCTCTTTCTCTCTCTCTCTCTCGTGGAATGGCTTCTCGGGGGTGCATATTAGCTATGTTGTAATGCGATCCCATCCCCGCTGTCTGTTTGATGTATTCGAATGGTCGTGTTTGTTTGATGTTGTTTGATTAGGGATCGGCAACATTCATCATATATTATTGGCCGATCGACCACCGCTGAGCAAATCGCAGTGTCTCTCGCACTCAGTCCTCTTGTGTGTGTTTGCATACGGAAGCGAGTGGGGTGTATGTTTGAGGGGGCTATGAGAGACTGTTTGCACAATCTATGTTTGTACTCTCTTTGAGAGGGCTATGTGCGGCGGAGTGCGCAGACGCAGAGACGGTTTGATGGATCGTAAATCTGTGTTCATCTCGTCTCTCGAATACAGCCCTTCTCGCAGCAGCAGCCGCCGCACATCAATCGGCCCGCACCCGGCAGTCTGCCCCCCCCCCCCCTCCTGCTCCTCTCGCCTACCATTCATGGCCATGTTTTATGGTGAACCTGGGATGGGTGTATGAATGATTCGTCTCTTCGCATTATCCGCCTCCTCGCACCCGATCGTATTGCATATTCCATGTGGGAGAGCTGCTTGAATGCCCTGGATGGGTCATGTTGCGTCCTTCTTCTTTCGTCATCCAGACGCGCTTATTTCTCGGCTCTCTTTTTTCGCTTTCTTTTCTCACATCTTTGTCCGGAATGCGATTATTTCCGTATGAGAAAAGTCGCCAGTCTCTTGTACGCGAGAGGAGAGGGTGCGGGAGCAATTCGATTCCGCTCGAATTGATTTATTCTATTCGATTTATTCGAATTTCCCGCCAGCAGAGCGAGAGCACGTTTGCAGTGTCTCTCGTCTCTTCCCGTTGTGAGTATGTGGGTGCGGGCGCGTGTCGGTGTCTTTTTCTCGCTCACTAGCATTGTGTCTTCCTGGGTTCCTTTGTGGCAGGCGTTGCCCGCGGATTGGCCGGTGGGGTGTCGCCGCGGGGGAGGATGATAATTATGCGCTTAGCCAGCGGACGGGTTGACGAGCCATTATCTGGTTAGCTCTCCCGATGGCACTTGTACCTGCCCCCTCCACCCACCTTGCCTGATTGTCTGTCGCTCTCACTGCCTCGCGACCCTAGCCAGAATGGGAACAAGTGCTCAATGAGGCGAGCTCCCGCTTTCTTCTCTCTCTCCCGCCCGCTCACTGCCACTGCTTCCGGCCCTTGGCACCCTTTCAGTCTCTCTCTCTCTCTCTCTCACTCGCCTGTGTTCCGCCTATCTTATCGAGTGTTGTCCTGTCTTTCGCCTTTCCTTTTGCGTTCGCAACACTCGCGGATCGACTATCGGCTCCGGTGTTATCAATCGGTGATCATCTTTATTAGCTGTCCTTGTCGCAATTTCTTGCCTTCCGTCTTCCCGTCTCTCTCATTTCTGCGCCCTCCCATTCTGTCCACTTATCCATCCATTCAATCTGCATAATTTGTTGGAGCGGGAGGGTGAGGGCTCGTCTCATTGGAACAACACATGTCGCCGTCTTGTGTGTATGTTGCTGATCTAATTGTGGTGTCCCGCGGAGAGAGAGTGAACAGAGAGAAGAGAGACCCCAATTATTCCCTTCTCTCTCTTTCCAATCCACAACGACGACGCTCGAGTAATTTGTAATTTCCCCGTTTCTCTTCGCGTCTCTTCCTTTTGTGTCTGTCCTCTCCCCGTCTCTCTTGTAGGCACATGCCACATCCGACATGAGAAACATGCAATTGACGCTTTCCATTTGAATTGCATCCGGCGCCTCGGCCTTCGAGAGAGTCTGCTTGTTGGGGCGGAAGGAAGGACGAGTGGGGAAAGGAAGGAAGAGTTAGGAGGAGCAGTGATCCGTGTCCATGTCTTCTCTCTCGCATGTTCCGGATCGGGGTGATTCGCGTGTGATAGCCGCGAGATTGACGCGCTGTGTTTTGTTGCTAGACAGTTTTCTCGTCTCCCGTCTCCCGCCTCCCGCCTCTTCTTGCAACGCCGCCGCTCGTTGTCGCTCTTTGCAATGGCCCCTATCTCGCACATTTATCAAGTTTTTATTGCCGCCGGTTTTTATGACACGCGCTTATCGGGTTTTGTGTCGTTTTGTCGGTGGGAGATTTGCGGATGAGAGAGAGAGAGAGTGGATGAGTGTGTGTGGGTGAAGACTGTTGAGAGTGAGAGGACACTCTTGACTCGACACTGGAATGCACGCACACGCATACGCGCGTAGCCACAGCTACTGCAGTATTTGTGATCGCTCGCATTTCGAGAGAGTGTTTCCACTCTGCGGAATAGATGGGAGGGGGAGGGGCGCAGAGGCCTGCTAATCTGTAATGCTAATCCGGCTGATCCGCTGGCTACTCGCGTCTTCCTGGCCGAGAGCCGACACTGACGAGTTTCGGTGGACTGTGCTGTGTGAGGGGGCCGAGCGAGTAGAGAGAGAGAGAGGGGGGGGGAGAGATAGGGGGAGGGGGTAGTAGTTTCTCGCAACAATGACGCGAGCAGGAGATGATCCGGCTCGGCCTGGGTGGCTATTTGTGGCGGATGAGAGGGGATGTGTAGGGATAGGGGAAGATGAGGGAAGAAGCCGTGGACTAAGCGCGGATGAGCCGCGAATTGAGGCAAACAGATCATCCTATCATTATCGGAATGAGAAGATATAACATAATTCGGACTCATATCTCTCCTCTCCTCGCCTCTCGCAGCTTTGGGTGGCTGGATGGCTCTTGCGGCAGGGTGGGCGAGCGTGAGTGAGTAGTCATCCTCTTACCTGTCTCTGCCCGCCAAGTGTCCTTGATTGCCCCCCTCTCTCCTCTCACCTCTCTCCTTCATTTGTCAGCTTGTTGCCTCGATCGCTCTTCTCTCTTTTTGCATCGCGTCGCGGCTTTTTACCCCCATACTCAATCACCCGCCCTCTGTGGTTGATGAGGAAAAAACGGCAGCACTCAACAAGATGCAAACGAATTTCTCGCGCGATGTGTTCGTGAAAGCAAACGCGGATTTATTTAGTCTCATGCTCACTAATCGCTCTTTTCGTATTCATGTCATGCATTTTCGGCGGGAGATCCGTCACTCTTGTATCTTGCCTTGTGTCGTTGTTCCGTTGACGTGTCTCGATGTGCTCTCTTCATTTCATTCTTTTTTTTTCTGTTGGCGCTTCGTGTACGAGTAGTGTTGTGTTGAGTAGCGTGTATGCTTACAGTATGTCATCTAGCATGACGGAGCACTTGGACGCTGCTCGGAAAGAGTACATGTCGATGGCCAACCAGCTGCAGGCCCACAGACAGGAGATGGCCAAGGCCAGAGAGGTGAGCACTACCCGAGAAGTTGTATGTTTAATGTATATCAGTGTTACCAAATATCATTGTTTTGATTACTTAATGTTTCGTGAACTATTTAATTCAATTCAATTGTTGCAGGAGATGCAACAAGTAGAGGCGCAGGTAATGCAGATGAGCCAGGGCATTATGCGAGCCAACATGGAGGTGCGTTGTTTATTTGTTCTGTTTACTATGTTTATTCATTCACGTTTTGTTTGCAGGTTGAGAAGCACAAGCGCATCTCGGAGCAGTGTCACAGTACACTCGTGCAATACATGAACATGCTGCCCGCCGAGTATCAGGTTCGTTTCGTTTATATGTCATTGTTATAAATGTTAATTGTATTTGGTTAAATTTCTTGATATCCCGATTGGATATAGTTGAATATATGCATAATGGGTGTGTGTTGCAGCACTATGCGATGACGGCTATCCAGGAGGTGGAGGCGTTGAAGAAGCAGGACCCGCAGCAGACGGCAGCCCTCATGATGCAGCAGATGAACCCGCTCATGAGGTGGGTGGTGGTGATGATATGTTTTTAATAGTGGTTTCTGTTTGTTTCTGTGTGTTTACTGATGTCTTGTTCAGGAACCCTATGATGCCCCCTATGTCGACGGCGTCTCCGCGACAGGCGAAGCCGAACGGCGCCACCGCCGCCCAGTCCCTCAATGCCATGCAGCAGTTCGCACACCCATTCGGACCCGCCGCCGCAGCCGGAATGCAAAACATGCAGAACATGCAGGTGCGTGTTCTGTTTCTCAACTGTTTGCTGTTGATTGATATTGTGTTGTAATGAGTGTGGTTGTTGCAGGCGTTGGCGATGCAGCAGCAGCTCGCTCAGCTGGGCGGTATGATGGGCGGGGCGGGCGGAGGGCTGCCTGCCGGGATGAGCCCGCAGCAGATGCAGGCTATGCAGGCGCAGATGCAGGCGGCCATGATGAACCCGCAGCTGGCGGCGCAGATGCAGCACATGCAGGCGCAGATGATGGCGGCGGCAGGCGGGGGCGGGGGACACGCGGCGGCAGCCATGCAGGCCGCCGCCCTCATGCAGCAGCCGCCCAACGGACTCGCCGCGTTGAATGGTCTGATGGGGGCGGCGGCCTCTGCCGCCAGCGCCGTGCCCACCTCGGCAGCTGCCGCCGCCCACAACGGGCAGTCGCAGTCGCTGCCCGCCAGTCTCCCGCCCAGCCATGCTGCGTCCCCCGCTGCCCTGCACGTCAACATCGGAACGCCCGCCAGGGCAAGCAGTAATGGTCAGTGCGCGCTCAAGTTGCTCAGTTTATTTGCTTTTGTATTTAAATTATCGTGATTTCATTGTCGTATTGATGTGATGTATTGTTGATGGTTGCAGGTCCGATGTCGGGTGCGCGTACTCCGATCAGCATGGCGTCTCCGCGAGTGGAGAAGGAGTTGAGCAAGGAGAAGGAGAACGGCGGTCTGAATGGGGAGGTGCGGGAAGAGGAGCTGGCGGTCGCGTGAACACACCACCCATCCACCATTCACAGCCACCCTCTCACACCGGTCGTGTACATAGCTCCACTCCTCTCGCACGCATACCTCCTCGCATAGCATAGTGCATAGCTGCTCTGCCCCGCCCAGCCCCTCTTGTTCAGATCAGACATAGTTGAGAGAGTGTGTTGTTCCCCTAGATCACACTGATGCACGTGTTGGTTTATTCACATACGGGATATTGTCGTTTTCTTGTTTGTTTCATTGTTTTCTCCTCTCTCTCTCTCTTTTCCTCCTACTATCATCTCGCCCCGCCTCCCGCAGCTCCGCCCCCTCCCCCTTTTTTAGTGCTGGGATCAGTCACCCCAGTGCAAGTGCGCACGGAAAAGATTTTATATTGACGATATTGATATACGACACCTTTCACATCAAAAACACTCAAATTACTACTCGTATCTGTTTTGTTCCTGTGTTTTGTATTTTCTATTGACGGACGATGATTGTAAAGTTTTAAAATTATGGCGTTGTTGTTTTTTAAATTCTAACAATGGAATTGGGAGACTAAATCGATTAAACTCCATTAGCGATGTATTTTACGACTTTAAACTCGTCAACTCTCAAAACGACTGTAAGTGAAATAACACAATCTTGTTTCGGGTATGGGAGAAAGGCTTGTTTCGATATTGGTTACAATTTGAAACGAGATAGCGCGATACCGCAATTATATACGCATTATCTCCGTTTACCAGAGACTATAGCATAGCTATGTATCTAGATGCAATACTTGCTTCACAATTGTGTGAGTAATCTGATTTCTTTGGTTACCTTGAAGGCATTGTTAATATATTGAATTTTCGAAATCAAGACCTTAGAACTCGAACTTATTAATAATTGTTTGATGTGAGTCGCACACTGCAATCAGTATGGCACCGCGCGTATCACTCGGCAAAAATGTGCGGTGACCACTGGGCGTTGTGGCGGGCGCCTGTGAGCCAGCTTCTAGGCAGTAGACGAGAGTGGATGGAGTGAGGGGAGGAGTCCTGGGTGTGTGGGCGGTGCGTCGACCGGACGTCCGCGCCAAGCGCCGCGTCGCCAGAGGTTCGGTGTCGGAGGACGCCGAGTCCCGGGCGGACAAGGAGGGGCGTACGGCTCAGGGCCCAAAGGCAGCAGGCAGAAGCCCCCGCGCGGTGACAGTGGCCGGATAGCGTCTGCGAGTACCACAGCACACCCAGCCTCTCTAATACCTTCAGACCTCGAGTCGTTTTTGCAGTTCGGCCGTAATAATATATAGGTAGACAGCCCATTCTAACCATTCTTCCTTTTCTGAAAAGTAGACACAAACACATATTGTTATATTGTTGATCTTGGTGACAGATACTAGTTAGTAAGGAGAGGCGAAAAGTAGAACTCGAAGACCGAGAAGAAGGCGGGTAGGGAACGTACGGAGGAGCTGAGAGATCTGAGGCGGCACATACACTTTGTTCACAAGACCGTTCTCGATATCGCGAGAGCTTGTGATCGTCGAGGATCAAGCCTGAATCTCGCCGGTGCTCGACTGTGGATCCGTGGATGGTGTGGGAATCCGGGGTGTTATATGAATGCGAAAAAAAAAAAGAATTATATTGTTGCCAGGTTGTCCACAACACAATCTACGAAACTCTTATCAGTATATGAGGGTATCAATCACTGTTTGTGAATTCAAAACAAAATGCAGTCCAGCTACAAGCTACAATGCTATAGTCTCTATTCCTAAATTCTAACAACAGTCGATCTACTTTCCTGATTGGCTGCGAGGTAGATCAAAGGTGAGTCACCCATTGCGAAATGGAACACGAGGTGAGGAGGCGTTTGAAATTGTGACCTCAGTTGTTTAAACCGCAATCTGATCACTTTAATCTAGTAATAAACTATTTGTTTTCATGTTGTGGAAGTGGTCATGGTTGCAGGGTGATGCGCGACCACTACCTCACTCTGGGTGTGTCTCGTCGTGCGACGGCGGACGATCTGAGAAGGGCCTACCACACACTCGCCAGGCAGTACCACCCGGACAAGAACCCCCACGACCACACGCACTTCAAACACATCTCCGCCGCCTACAAGGTCGGTGGGGTTATGGCATCGGCATACAGTAGTTGCGAGTTGTTTCAATATGAATAGTCAGTATTTTCGTACCACTAATGAAAGTTTTCAATTAAAATTTCAATGGCGACTGTCACTTTCAATTGAAAATTTTCGTATTTCATTGAAACGTCAACTTTGATTAGAACGGAGCCATAGTGATCTGATTTCATTTATATGGTATGATCTAGCCGTTTGCAGGTGCTTTCGGATCCGGCGCAGAAAAGATGTTATGATTTGGAATACGACGAGTGGAAGATGGAAGAGGAGAGGGCTCGAGAGGCTGAATGGAGGAGGAGGCTGTTGGAGGAGGAGCAGATGAGGGTGCAAGAGGCTAGAAGGCGTGCGCGGGAGGAGGAGCAGCAGAGGAGGATGCAGGAGGCCACTCGACGTGCGCGCGAGGGGGAGCAGAGGCGTCCGATGGAGGGCTGGTATCATGAGTGGAGGGACGATGGACTGCGAGGAGGACAGCAGCAGCGGGACACGGCCATGCAGGAGCTGCTCATTGTGGGAGGGGCCGTCGTCGCTCTCGGAGCACTCTCCCTTTTCGAACACTTCTTCTCCCGCCGCCGCAACAACTAATATTTTTTCTGTTGTTTGTTGGCATTGATTATTGGGTTTGTGTTGCATAAATGTGTTAAAATTTGATTTTTGAATATTTGTATAGTATTTGTAAAAACTGTACCGCTTAGTGTCGTGGAGTGCGCCGTTTTGTAGTGTATCTTTGTGTAAGTACTCCGGAGCGCCTATCCTTTTCATTTGAAAACATTTTGTCGGATTTCCGTTTCCTTTTGAATTTATTGTTTTGTTACTATTTGTTATTTTCAGTTGATATGGGTTGGCGCGAGAAGGAGGAGGCCAAGCTCGCCAACAAGAAGGTACGTTCATACGTTTTTATTCGTGCAACGATTATGCGCTCATTGCGAAATATCATGACTGACGACTGTATTAGACATTCATGGATCGGGTTGAATCTATAATTGGTTTGGATGACTGCGGCTTCAACTGCATGGTATTGATTTGAACACGGCTTTCAGATTCTAGTGGTGGGCGCGGGTGGAATCGGATGCGAGCTGTTGAAGAACCTGGTTCTTGCGGGGTTCAAGAACATGCACGTGATCGACATGGACACGATCGACGTGAGCAACCTGAATAGACAGTTTCTTTTCCGCAACCGCGACGTCAAGAAGAGCAAGGTTCGTTCAATGTCTATTATTTAGTGTTTTGTTTCACGTTTATATCACATGTCATACTATTTCTTGCAGTCGGAGGTGGCTTCCGCCGCGGTGGCAAATCTGGTTCCGAACGTGAACATCACGTTTGACTGCGAGAGCATCTTCGCCGAAAAGTTTGACCTTAACTTCTTCAAGACGTTCGATCTCGTGCTCAACGCTCTCGACAACCGCGGTCAGTTTTCAATTTATTGCATATTTGTTTAGTGATTGAAGATTTATATTGTGTATGACTCTGTTATTTCGTAGCTGCTCGCAACCACGTGAACCGCATGTGTTTGTCGGGTCGCATCCCGCTGGTCGAGTCTGGATCCGCCGGATACCTCGGACAGGTGAGCGTTGACTCTTTTTGGTTGTATGATTACAACAATTACTTTTTTTCCCTCTCAGGTGAGTGTGATCATGCGCGATCGCACGGAGTGCTACGAGTGCGTCCCGAAGCCGGTGCAACAGAAGACGTTCCCCGGATGCACCATCCGCAACACCCCCTCCGAGCACATTCACTGCACCGTCTGGAGCAAGCACCTATTCAAGTGAGTGCATTTTGTTTGATTTTGTGATTGTGTGCAGTACAGTACTCTCTAGGCGCTCTAAATCATAATTTGAAAACATTTCTCGGATTTACATTTATTTCGTGTTTAATATTCTCTATCGTGAACACTGTTTGTATACTTTTTATGCTAGTTTTATTTTAGCCAGTTGTTCGGCGCGCTAGACATTGACGACGACGTGTCGCCGGATGTGAACGACGAGGAGAATAAGCCGAAGGAGGGCGAGGAGGCGATGGAACAAGACGAGACGGAGAAGGAAGGAGAGGACAGGGAGCAGCCCAACACGCGCCTCTGGGCCGAGAAGTGTCACTACAACCCCAAGATGGTCTTCAACAAGGTGAATTGGGTTGTACGGTGTATGACGTGGTGTGTTTGTTTCAGATGTTCAAGGACGACATCGAATACCTGCTGAAGATGGCGAACCTGTGGAAGGAGCGTCGCGCTCCCGTTCCCATGGACTTTGACTCGCTGGACGACGCAGTCGTGGGAGGCAGCAAGGCCCAGGACGCCACCTCGGACGTCAATGCGGTCGGTGATCGAGCTGAGCACACACTTCCAAGTTCCTTTTGAACCATGGTCTCGTTACAGGTGTGGTCGCCGGCCGAGTGCGCTCGCGTGTTCTGCGAGTGTGTGGATGCTCTGCGCGTCCGCAAGGAGGCTCTGCCCGAGGGAGAGATCCTGCACTGGGACAAGGTAGGCGAGTGGTTGGGGGGCTGTACGCGCATGTGTGCAGGACGACGAGGACGCGATGAGGTTCGTCGCCGCGTGCGCCAACATTCGCGCCATCATCTTCGGCATACCCGCCAAGAGCCTGTTCGACATCAAGTGTCAATTATCTCCCTATCTATCTATCTATCTATCTATCTATCTATCTATCTATCTGTCTGTCTGTCTGTCTGTCTGTCTGTCTGTCTGTCTGTCTGTCTGTCTGTCTGTCTGTCTATCTGTCTATCTGTCTATCTGTCTATCTGTCTATCTGTCTTTCTCTCATAGTGTCCTCTGTTCAGCCATGGCCGGCAACATCATCGCGGCCATCCCGTCTACGAACGCCGTGGTGGCTGGGATGGTGATTGTGGAGGCGATGAAGATCCTCGACGGTCGCCTCGATGACCTGCGCAACGTCTTCATCAACAGACAACCCAATGTTCGGTCAGTCGGTTACTGTAGTATTGTAAATTAGCGCTCCAGTGTATAAGTATCATACAACGACAATTCTAATTTCAGCGGTCAGCTGTTGATGGCTGAGAAGCCACAGAAGCCGAACGAGAAGTGCTTCGTGTGCTCGGACAAGAGGGAGGTGTTCGTGAAGCTCAACCCCGAGACGATGACCGTCAAGACGCTGCAGGTTTGTGGCTCCGCCCCTCGAGACCACACCTCCACACCCCCTTGATGTTGTGATTACAGGACAAGGTGCTGAAGCAGGGTCTGTCGATGCAGGCTCCGGATGTGATGGACTCGACCACCAGCAGGATCATCATCTCCAGCGAGGAGGGCGAGACGGACGGTGAGTGACGCCATTGATAACATATTCATTCTTAATGTTTGCGTTCGATTCCACAGACCTTCTGGAGAAGACTCTTTTGTCGCTGGGCATCAAGGACGGTGCTCTGCTGGAGTGCGACGACTTCAAGCAGAAGATGGAGTTCCGAGTGGGGATCGTGGGCAGCTCGGCGGTGAAGGCGGAGGAGTACGAGATCATGCAGGACAGCGGGGAGAGGGAGGACAAGGAGGAGGAGGAGGGAGAGGGCAAGGAGACCGACAGGGACGGGAAGAGGTTGGTGTCGTGTTCATGCTCCCTTGTTCATTGGCGCATTTTGTGTTCCAGGAAGTCGACCAACCCTCCGGAGAACGACGCCAAGAAGGTGCGCGTCGAGGAGTAGACATGCATTTTGTGTTTATCTACCTGCTATTTTAATTTATAAGCGATTTCAATATATGATCCCACGTGTGGATTGTGTATGTATCATTCTCTCCTTGTAATAGCCGTTTCCCTGTTTCTACAACCCGATGATCTTCTATGTTGTGTACGTGTTTTGTTCCTTGTTGTACCAATTTTGTTACCGTATAAAGTTCTTGCGGAGAATGATTGTTGCGATTTTGTGCATCTCTGGATGTTGGTTCGAGTCCAATCAATACTTCTCATCACTGGCTTGCGTGTTACCGGTTTTATGGATAAATGATATCTAGTACATTATTGGTAAACAGATGTATGACTATTTTTGTTGAGATATGCGTGATTCGTCAGAAGACGTGCGCAGCATGGGATCAACAGTGGAGGAAGAGGGTGGGTGGAGATGAGATGGTTGGGATGATGTGGACATGTGGTTGTAGGCGATGTGATTGGCTGTCTGCCGTCCGCGCTCTCTCCCTCGCACAGGGCTGAGATGGAGGCGATTGTCTCGCAGCTGCCAGCCGCCACAGCAGACGGAGTCGAGCCACGCGGGTTCGAGGTGCGTCTGTCCACTTTTCTCTCTCAAAACAAACATTGTTTCAATATATGTTTCAATAATTCGGAACATATTAGAGAGGGCGCGCCAGCGCCCTCTCGTTTGTACTGGATGTCCCCGCGCGCTAGAATGCTCAAAAACGACTTTTCCCGGATGAAGCACTTTTCCTCATTTTGAAGTGATTTCCACTGTTACATTGCATTCACATCTCTATTCGATAGAGTTATAGAAAGTTGTATTGAGTTTGATTGAATTTGAAGCGAGATACGGAGAGTCCGCATTCGAGTGCGGATTGAGATTGGTGTCGGGCGGGCGGGCGGGCGTCGGACAATCGCTTTCGCCCCGCCCCCTCTGTGTGTGAGTGAGAGAGAGAGGCGAATAGCGGGTGCGCGTCGGTATCCTCGCAGCGAATCGCGAACGTGTATGAAAATATAATTTTGTGAAACAAAACTTAAGAAAAGGACAGATATTATCTTTCAAAAGTACTTCCAAGTAAAAGTAGTTGGTTTGTACTGTTGTCTCAGTTGAGCAAAAGGACTGACATGTTTTCAATGGAGACATGTGCAAACAGGCTCTCAGCATTATTCGACGTGTTATGTTACAACAGAAGTTGTGTTTTTAGATAATAACTGCATAACTTTGTAAACGCGTTCATTATAATATGGCCGCTTTGCACTGGTATGAGAGAGAGAGCCTGTTGGCACATGTCTCCATTGAAAACATGTCAGTCCTTTTGCTCAACTGAGACAACAGTACAAACCAACTACTTTTACTTGGAAGTACTTTTGAAAGATAATGTAAGTTGTACTGGATTTTACTGTGAATTTGACCAGACGCTGTCGGAGCGTTTCCGTAAGCTGGTGCACCTGTACGAGGAGCAGCCGAACCTGCTGGACCCGATGATCCCCTCCCTGGTCAAGTCGCTCCTCTCCCTCGTCACCCTCCCATCGGCCGGCTCGCCCCCCACTCGACTCGACACACGCTCCTCCGCCGCCATGCAACTCCTCCAGAGAGTCACCACTGCCAGGGGATACAAGACCATTGTCAAGCTCTTCCCCCATCAGGTGCGATTGAAATGGTTCACCAGTGTAGAGGGAGCTGTACTGATGATCTGGGTTGAGGTGACGTACCTGGAGCGTCTTCTGTTGGCACTGGAGGGCTATGGAGGGGCGGAGGTGTCTGGGGACATGTGCGAACGGCAGATGCTGCTGCTCTGGCTGTGGATTGTCGCCAAGAATCCATTTTCGCTAGCGCGATTCGATGGTGATGACACAGGTGAGGGTCTCTATTTGATGTATTGTTTCGTGAACATCAAATAACATTATTAATCTCGATTTGAGGTGCGACGATGCGGCGTATGCACTCGATCGCCGTGGGCTACCTGTGTCAGGTGGCGAACTCTGCGCAGCAGGCGGCCGCGCTGGTGCTGTCGCAGTGCCTGGCTAGGGCGGACGGGGCCGCCTCCCTCCCTCCCGTCCTCCACTCCTCCCTCACCCTCGTCGCTGCCGCTGACGAGCGCACTCTCGTCGGACACCTCGTACTCTTGCTGGCTATTCTCAAGCACGTGAGTGAATGAGATGCACTATGGTATGGCAATGACAATGCATTCATAGGTGGAACGTGCCCGCCTGCTGCCGCATACACATCAGATTGTCGATGCGGTGCAGGGTTTCTTCCCCCTCACACATGCCAATGTACTCGTCAGGAAGAGCCTCGTGAAAGTGGGTGGGGTGGATGTGGATGGGAGTTTTGGGGAAACTAGGCGTTTCATGATTGTGTGTTGTAGGTGGCGCAGCGAGTGGCGCTCGTCCTTCTCCCACCCCGCGTCGCCGCATGGAGATACCTGCGCGGAAAGAGACGGCTCGAGGACAACCTCATGCACATTGGTGCGTGCTCTCCGGACTTTATCATTCTTATTACTGACAGTTTTCATTCAATACGACATTATATTCTTGCAGACGAGTCGCCTTCTACAACGAATGGACATTCGGCGCACAACGAGGAGGAAAAGAAGACGATTGAGGATGAGGATGAGGAAGATATGGATTGTTCTCCCGAGCTGGTGGAGTGGTGTGTGGACTGTGTGCTGAAGGGCGTGAGTGACGCGGAGGGAGTGGTTCGCTGGTCGGCTGCCAAGGGAGTGGGGCGGATCGCGGCCCGCCTGCCCGCCTCGTTCGCCAAGCAGGTGGTGGAGCAGCTGCTCGACGACTGCTTCTCCACCCACGCCAGCCACGCCGCCTGGCACGGCGGCTGTCTCTCGCTCGCCGAGCTCTCCCGGAGGGGATGCCTCCTGCCCAACCACCTCCCACGGGCCTTTGAAGTGCTACAGAAGGCGCTGTTCTACGAGGTACGTGTACTTTCCAATCTTATATATTGTATGCGTTTTCCATGTAGATGTAGTATACTTTCATTCTGAAATTCCGCTCGCGTATTCTCCAACTGTGCATTTCAGGACCCTCAGGGCAGGCACGCTCTGGGCAGCAAGGTGCGCGACTCTGCCTGCTTCCTCAGCTGGGCGTGGGCGCGCGCCTTCGACCCGCCACAGCTACGCCCGTTTGTACTCAGGATCGCCAACTCGCTCGTGAGTGCTCTTCCCCACTTCCTCTCATCTTCCTCCCCTCTCGTCTAGATGAATGTGGCTCTGTTCGACCGTGAGGTGAACATCCGTCGTGCCGCGTCGGCCGCGTTCCAGGAGAATGTGGGCAGGCAGGCGCAGTTCCCGGACGGCATCGAGCTGCTCACTCTGGTCGACTACTTCGCCGTGGGAGTGCGCGCCGCGTGCTTCGAGAAGCTGTGTGTCAGGGTGGCCGAGTTCCCCCGCTACAGACAGTCCATCATACAGCACCTGCTCGCGTATAAGGTGCGTGCTGAGCGGTGCATTGTGATGCTACCAGATAGGCAGACACTCAGACTGTTAGATGAAGATGAGCATACCACTACCACATCAAATTGCATAAACTGAGACTACCATGAATCCAAAAAACCCTTACAAAACACTATATTCGTAACTAAACATAAAACGAGTCGCGAATTGAGGAATACCGTCTTCGACTGTCTATTGCTCGCAAGCGGGTATCACTCTAACGAGGAGTGTTGTTAGAGCCACACTCTCGGATCCGAACCAAATTGATAGGATACCTTAGGGTTTTTGTTGGTTTTTGTTTTGCCGGCACTTTCTAGACTTCGCGTTTCTAGATTATTGAGAAAACACAAATTGCAAGTGTTCATGCTCTGTTATAACAGTTTTTAAACTAAACGTTTCAGCCAGAACGATATCTAGTGTAAAGAAACAAAGTGTAGTTGAACAAGTTGAAGATATTAGAAGCCAATAACACAAGGTCAAAAACATGTGCGGTTACAAACAGGTCAAAGCACTTCGCAACAACAATTTTTTTATGTTCAGAAAGTGCCGGCAAAACAAAAATAAATCACATGCGCGGAATTGAACCCCAGTCTCTGGTCTGACAGGCGGACGCGCTAACCACTAGGCCACAGCGGCTCGGTCTTTGACCGCCAGAGATGGAATGAGGTAACAAAAAAAACAGCTCTGTACGTTTTCGTACTGGAAACGTATATGGCGCGTAGGAATTTCTAACACAGGAAACCGATTACGGGGTCCTAACTAAGGTATCCTATCAATTTGGTTCGGATCCGAGAGTGTGGCGCTAACAACACTCCTCGTAAGAATATAATGGAAAATATTTCTCAATCTTGAAACTGCGACGCATTTTCTAACATTCGATTTATTTTTTTGCATATGAATATTTCTGAAGTTGTTGTGTTAACGATGTTTTTCACGTGACAGGAGAAGTTCACTAGATTCGCTGTGATTTATCTTATGTTTGTGAAAAGAGAGTGAGAACTAGAGATCGGGAGGGATAATATCCATTTCGCAATAGCAACGTGATAAATGAGCGGCGCGACGGGTGATCGTGATTGCAGATGCCACAGCGTCACGTAACCAATGCTACTATACAATATGCTTTATTAACACTTGATAGCATTAATATTTTACAACACCCGAAGGCCCTGGAGAGCACTTACTCGGGCTGTGAAATTTTCTCTGCCGAGAGATAAATGTGACGAGAGAATAGACAAATAACATAAACAAACGCATTGTGGAAGAAATGGAAGATTCACAGAGTAGATAATAATGAATGTAGGTAATGCATAATAGAAATCAGCTTACAATCGATAAAGCAGAAGTTGAAATTGAAAGAAAGAGAACATACACTCAAATCAAAACGTAAACAATATCAGTGAAATATTAGAAGTCGTGAAAACTGAAATTCAGGAGTGACATAAAATAGTGTGAATGACATTGATAAAATGAGAAAGGCAAAAGAGAAAATAGAGAGACAATTAGCGACTCATCTTGATCCATGGTCCAGGTGCAGATAGCTTGTAGAGATCGAGGTCCCTCACAGTCCACTCGCGGCGGCCGGCGATGTCATTTCTTTTAATGGCGGTTTTCCAGGATGAGGCGTACTTGACGGCGTCTTCTGGGTTGTAGTCAGGTCTGGCACTCGCGAGACAGTCCCTACCCATACGTGTGTTGAATCTCTTGATGAATGTGACAGCGTCGGCGGGGCAGGTGAACTTTGCGAGAAGAGTGAGGAAGTCGGATCCATCGCGGTCAGCCACAATCCGGCAGTCGGTGATCTTTAGATCGAACCTGGTGGCATTTTCAATAAGACGGGATCGATCGGAGCGGAGAACGCGAGTGATGATAACATTTCGCCCCCTCTCCTCTCCGGAAGACACAGCAACAATAGGAATCGGTGTCGAAACGGGAACGGGGTGACTCTTAGTGAGTTCCTTTTGAAGTTCTTCGATTTGCTGTCGCAGCTCTTCGATCTGCTCCTCTAGGGTGGCGATAGTCTCGTTGACCAGCTTGCTTAGTCGCTGTCCCAGAGTGGAACTGAGCTCGTCGAATATTTGGGCGACGTAGTCCTGCATGTCGTTGAAAGTGCTCAAAGGGGCAGTAGGCGAGCAATCAGTAAGGAGGGGCGGAAAAGAAGATACAGAATCATCGGGAATAGTGCCAGAATAGGACATTTTGGCTGAATTCTTGGACGACTTGGCAGATGTTTTGCCTTTCGGCATGGCGATAGAAACAGCCGCTCAACGCGAGAGAAAGAGCAGAATGTTGCTTACATTTGCATATATTACTGTCTATCACGCGCGACCATTTCACAATGTTTTGTTTTGGAGAACTGCTCTCTCCCTTGATCTCCCTCCCCCTCTTCATTCTTCCTCCTCGGCTCCTTTTCTTCTGAAATAGTGCATAAATCTAACTCCAATTATAGGAAAAGGGCGTATTCTATTTCGCGATCATATACAAAGACGTCAGATTCGTTTGAATCGCAAATGTTAAAAAGCTATACCCATAATAGTGATAATTTTAGCTATATTTTAAATGTATCGCCTCATATGTGTGTTGGAGGTGTGTCACTGGGACGTGTCTGTCCGCTGTGAGGCTGCGTCCGCCCTGGAGGCATTGTGTGAGGTGTACGCAGAGGGAGTGCGCGCCATCCTACCCGCTCTCGTACAGGGCATCAACGATAGCAATGTGGTGGGTGGGCAGGGTAGTCAAGTTATATTGTTGAGCACATTGTGATTGTTGTGTTGAGGCGCGTCGCCACGGCTACGTGGTGAGTGTGGCGCACTGCCTGCGTGGTCTGCGGGCGTGCGGCGACGAGTGGGACGAGGGACAGGTGTGCGGGGTGGCTGGCGTGCCCGGTCGGCTGAAGATGGAGATCGTGCGACTCGGACTGCCCGGAGTCGAGCTCACCCGCATGGCACTCGTACACCTCATACAGCTACTCTCACAGGCAGGCATGCCTCTCACCAGCGACCAGAAGATGCAGTGGCTAGAGGTGAGGTTTGTTAGGTTTAACCAATGGTTGTGGATGTTTGACTACTGTGCTGTTTCAGGTTCTGGAGATGACAGCGTGTCATCCGGTGCGAAACAGGGCGCAGTATGCGTGTGCCACTGTGGCCGAGAGGGCACATCAAGCAGCGCGGCCTTTCTTCATCAGGTTGGAACTGGAAGGGATATCTCTGTTTCTCTATCCCTCTTTCCCCCTCTCTCCCCTTTTCTCCCTCACCTCTCTCCCTCTCACTCTTTCCCTTACCCCCTTCTATCTCTCTAATGACATAACCTTGTTCAGATACATGTCGGGTGCTGCTCTGGAGATGGCACAGAAGAAATACACGACTATGGTGAGTAGTGGGTATTGGAAGAAAGACAACACAGGTTTTTCATCATGTGAGTAGACACTGAATATTAGATTCTATGGAAGGGATGATATGGTGTGTGCGACTATAGCCTGCGCGAGAGCGTAAGTATTTCGATCTACCGCTTGCATCTTGAATGCTGTATTCTAATCGCATGTCTCTCATCTCTCTCCTTCGCGAGCTGACAGTTGACTCTCTGACTTCCTCTCATCTAGCAGCGCGCGACTTGATTACGAAAATATAATTTCAACTATATTAGTGTTGCTATTGCAGGTGGCGGGCTCGAAGCTGCAGCACGAGCGTGTGGGTGCGTGTCTTCTCGCCTCGTGCATCCCGCCCTCCCTCGTAGATGAACACCTATTCCAAGCTGTCAACCAACTCACCACCAAGTTGGTCATTGATTATCTATGTATTATATGTATATATATATATATATATTTATATGATTACTGCTCATGATGAATCCAATCATGTTCGTTGTGGTTGCAGGATTGACGATACGACGAAGGAGTGGGCGTACGCGCGACAGGCGGCCGTGCGCACTGTCTCCGCCATGCTCGATGGAGAGCAATGTACGCATCATATTCAGCTGAAGACGGTATAACCTGCATTGTTTGAGCGTGGTCGCCTCGCTGCGACGCGGCGTGGTCGGCGCTGCTGCGCGCGTGCGACGACTACACCCGCACGACGGCCGAGGGAGACGTGGGTCGGCTGGTGAGGGCGGAGGCGATGCGCGCCCTCGACTCACTCGCCAGCCACGCGCCCCCCGAATGCACACGGAAGGCACTCGACAAGATGCTACAGCAGAGCGCCGAGAAGACGGCCAGGACTAGGGAGGTGCGTCGTAATCAATCGTTTCTGAAAAAAATGCATACAATTTGTTATGACATACACATAAATCGAACAATGGATGCGGAGCGGAATGTTTTGAGGATTTGTTGTAGGCAGCTGCGGAGTGCATGTGCGGTCTAGTGTGGGGCGGGGGGTGTGAGTGGCTGGCGGACGAGGAGCGGGCGCGGCTGGAGAGGGTGTACGCGGACGCGTCCCTCTTCCTCCACGACTCGCACTTCGCCTCCCTCCTCGCCCCCCTCCTCCCCTCCTCCCTCTACCGACTGCCCCTCCTCCGCGGACTCGCCCTCTCAGCTGGCACTGGCAGCGAGGGCACCAAGAGGAGCGCCCTCCACACTCTACTCGCATACCTACAGAACAGTGAAGACGAGCAGCAACATGATGAGGTTGGTGGTATATTTCACTGTGTTCACTGATCACGACAAATGTGTGTTCAGCGCAGCGAGTGCGTGCTGTCGGTGCTGCTGTCGATGCTGGGCTCTTCCGTGCGTCTCTCGTCGTCTGCCCTCGCAGTTCTTCCGTCGGTACTCGGTCAGATGCGCATGCTCGAATCGCGCCCCGACGACAGCCAGTCGCTCATGGCAATTATGAAGATTGTCGTCAAGGTATGTGATATTGCTGGTAACAAGTTCCTTTTTCCATATATGAAATGTGTTTGATCGGCTATGTTTGTGAGAACACGTTGAAGAACGGTTTGTGTTAAGTGGGTTGGCGTGTCGACGGGAGCTGTTCGAATGCGCGCGTGTCTCTCTGCCCTCGCTGCCACCCTGCACTGCCCACAGGACAGCCAGGTGTGGAACATGGCTGTCAAGCAGGTATGCTTTCGATATGATGAGCATTCAGTTCCAAACACGTACCTCGTTGCAGCTGTGTTGCTGTCTGGAGCACAGTCTGCCGGTGGTGCGTCGTTCGTCGGCGGAGGCTCTGTACGAGGGTCTGTTGATGTGTGGCTACGCGGACGAGGAGGTGTTGGGTGTGCTGAGTGAGACGTGCTGGCACGCCAGCGAGCCACACGACATGGACGCCATCCTGCAAGCAGCCGCCACCGTCACACGCACTCTCTGTCAGCAGTAACACATATGTCACTGACGATGACGTCAACGAGCGTTGTCATTATCCTAATAACTGCTGTTGTATCGATCTCGTTTGATTTGCATAGCTTGCTGTAATCTCGGTTTGTTGTGTTTGCGTGAAATGTCCCTGTTACATTTGTTCGGGTTTGTACTTTGTAGTCGGCGTGAGTTGCTATTGTTGCTAATATAATTTTTTTTTATATTGAAATATGCATTTTGTTTCATCGTGTTCAGGGCGACCTGATCACTGTAATATCTATTCACTTTTTGGTATGTGATGTGTGAATTGTGAAATGTACGTGTTGTATTCCAGATGGATATGGATGCGGGAGATCCGGATTTCCTAGCAGACCTTCACTGTGTGATGTTGATGACGACTGATGGAGTGCGGCCGGGAGACGGGGAGAGGGGAGTGCTCAAGGACTACAAGTGAGTGCGAGAAGGGAAAGGGGCTTCCATCTGCACATTGGGGAGGGTTAGGAAGACATGAGAGGAGATGTGGGCGTGTTGAGGGCGACAGTCGGCACGGACTTGAACGCCGACTATGCCAAGTACGACTTCCACAGCCTCCAGGACGTCTTCCGCGCCTTTCCCGGCTATTTCTACATGTCGGTGAGTGGGGAGGAAGGGGAGCGAGCGTAGAAAAAAAGGATATAGTTATACATTTATACAATAAAAAATATTATTCTTCCAGGGCGGTGTGTGGTTTGCAAAGACTCTGGACGAAGACACGGCTGCCGCAGTGGGGATGATGAAGGCGAAGGAGAACAAGAACAGACGGAAGCAGGGCGGCGGACGGGGAGGCGCCCTGCGAGGAAGGGGTGCGCACGGAGCGTAGTCGAACCTTTCCTCCTCCTCCCGCTTCTTCCACCTTGCTCAGCTGTCCATGTCTGCTTGCAGGTGGCTATGGTTCGGCGTTCCGTGCTGGCCGCGGTCGCGGGGGTGGCGGAGGACCCGTGCCCCAATTCGGAGGCAGTGGTGAGGGGGAGTAGTGAAGGAGAGACGGAGAGACGGAGAGTGGTGGGTTGCAGGTCAGGCGGCTCGCTTCGGAGGCAGCTATGGTCCGCCGGGCGGAGCCGGGGCCGGATCGAACGGATTCATACGAGAGGAGAGATTCGCACCCGCGAACACTGGCTTCGGACAACAGGGAGGAGGAGGGTGGAACCAGCAAAGCAATGGAGGCAGTGCGTTCAACCAGAACGGAGGAGGAGGAGGAGGCAACTGGAACCAGAACCAGCAGAACCAGTCGAACAACTTCAACCAGGGCAACAACTGGAACCAGCAGAATCCCGGCAACCAGAACTTCAATCAGAGCAATGGCTGGAACCAGCAGCAGAAGCAGTCGAACGGATTCAACCAAGGCTGGAACCAGCAGCAGAACCAAGACAATCAGAGCGGAGAAGTGTGGATCCAGTCGCAAGAGAACCAGCAGGGTGGATTCCGGTCGTCTGGTTTCAAGAGTGGATTCAGCGGCGGACAATCGAATGGATTCAACGGTCCGAACTGGACAGGCGGAGGTGAGTGAAGGGAAAGAAGTGGATTTCTGACTTGTGTGGAATCACTTCAGAATCGAACAGCTTCAACAATGACAGCAACAACTGGGCGCAGACCAACCAGCAGAACAACCAGCAACAATCGTCTGGAGGTGGGCGGAGCGAGTGGGGGCGGAGCTTATGTGGTTGCAGGCTGGGGCGCCGAGGAGGTTGTGTCCCCGCCGTCTGGTCTCAGTCGTCGCGGAGTGTTTGGCGGGGGAGGCGGTGTGAGGTCGGGCAGTGTGTTCGGAGGAGGAGGAGGCGTGCAGTCTCCTCCCACTGCCTTCAGCGATGCCCCGCCGCCCGGATTCGTCAACACTGACGTGAGTTGAATCAGTGCAGACTGTATTAGGTTCATAACATGGCTGTGTTTGTAGACGAGCGAGCTGGAGCGTCGTTTCGGCGGCGCGAGTGTGTCGTCCAAGTCTTCGTCGCAGCCGCCGCTCTCTTCCCCCGCCGCCAACCTCACCCCCGTCTCCACCCACGATGCACCCTCCAATGAGAGCATATTCGCGACGGAAAAGCCGGCTGCTAAGTCGCCCCTCGCCATGTCCACCACTATCAGCGACACTGTCAATGATGAGAAGGTGAGAGAAGGGAGGAGTGATCAGAATGATTACACTTGATGTGAATGAGGTTATGGATGATTGCATGAATGTTGTTGAGACGTGGGATGAGATGGACGCTGGCATGTTGGCGATGGTGTCTGAGAGGCCGTGCCGTCGCGACCTCATCGAAGCCAAGCTCGGAGAGTGGATGTGCACCAAAGCGGCCGGAACATAGTCAGTTATCTCCCCCCCTCTCCCCCTCTCTCTTCCTCTTCCTCCCCCCCCTCTCTACTTCTACATATCTGTTTATCCTTCTATATCTATATCTCTATGTGTTTGGTGTGTTTCAGCCAGTGTCGCGCCGAGTTCGACGTGGCGTGGCGTCGCATGGTGAGCGTGCGCCTCGGGGACAACGCTGACAAGTACGCTAAGAAGCTGCTCCGCCAGTTTGCTGACCAAATGCACGTCATCGACGTGAGTGAAGAATAGAATGGGGAGAGGAGGAGAGAGAGAGAGAAAGAGAGAGAGAGAGAGAGAGAGACTCCGTTTCAGTTCCCGCAAGGTTCTAACGTGTACTACCTGTGCACTTCGCTGGAGATGATGGCGGATAAGGAGAAGATGGACAGGCTGATCGAGGAAGACAGCGTCATCGAGAGCTTTGCCGACGTCAAGAAGGTCCGTCTCTCGCCCCGCTCTTGCCTATTCTATCTCACCCTACCTATCTCCGCTTGCAGTTGTACGAAGATCTGTTGTCGCGCGGAGAGAAGAGCATTCCGGCGAAGAACTTTGTGCCGGAGGGCGCCCGTATCCACCTCTCCGTCCCCAACAAAGCGCCGTTCAAGTTCAAGAGCATGTTCTGCTTCACTCCGGACGCGGCCATCGCCGTCAAACATCCCCGACCCGTGCTCGTCAAGCCAGCCGCGCAAACGGTGTGCCACATCTCATGTCGTGGTTGATGAAGGAGTGGCTGTTGCAGGCTAGTGTGTCGGCTGCGTTGCCCCCTCCGGTGGCGCACTCTTCTCCCCTCCGTCCCTCCTCCGCCTCCGCATTCGCTGCCCCCCAACTGCCATGCCAGCTGTGCTCCTCCCGGAAAGCCATCCCATTCCAACAGACACACGGGTTCCTCGAGTTGCCCATCGAGGAGGTGATGGACATGGGAGAGCAGGAGGTGGGGAAGAGAGAGAGAGAGAGAGAGAGAGAGAGAGAGAGAGAGGGGGGGGGAGGGAGAAAGGGAGATGGGATTGTGTAGGTGACGATCACGAGCGGCTCCCCCGACGCGTTCCACGTGCGCTTCAACGCCGACAAGGAGATGTTCTCGGAGATTCGCACCCGGATTGCGTGAGTGGCGAGGGGGGGGGGGAACTCGGGAGGATAACTCGAGTTTGCCCTAGTTTGGCCTTGCATTGAAATGTAGCTTTCATTGAAACTTGATCGATTATGAGCCTCTCCGAAGAATGGCGTCACATGGCGGTTGCAGGTCGTCGTACGCGGGTCGTCGCTGGCGCTGGCTGGAGTGGGCTGTGGGAGACGCGGCTGCGATGCGCTCGGAAGAGGGACACTGGCTGAGAGTGCGGGTGGAACAGATCGAACCCAGCAACGATGAACAGGTATCCAAAGGATTGGATATCAAATATGCAGCCTTTTGGGAGCGGATAGCTGAGGGATTGGAGATTTGATAGAGACTGTGGAACCAGAACCAGCAGAACCAGATAGAGACGGTGATAGAGGAGCCGGGAGTGGTTGCAGTGTGTGGTGCGCGACCTGGACACAGGGGAGGTGTGGGAGGGCGACAGGCGGGAGCTGTTCGCACTCGACGCACAGTTCCAAGTGAGCGCCCTCGCGATGCCTGTCCGACTGCGGGAGATGAGGGTGGTCGACAGGGAGGGGGTGAGTGGGGGAGGCAGAAGGGCTGGGAGCAACTGCCCCTTTCAGCTGGCGGCGCAATGGAACCAGCTGTTGTTGTCGCAGAACAACAAGGGCACTCTGCTGATGCGGCCCGTCCGATACCTCGACAACGTATGTTCTCTCCACCCCATCCTCTCTCTCAACCCCTACTTTCAGGTCCTGGTTGTCACCCTCTCCTTCATTGGAGACGTCTGCCGTGTCGAGGTCCCTGACTTTTTCCTCCAGAATCGCCTCGTTGAGTATTAAACGCCCACATCGTAGTATGGATTCTTTTTCCTTTTCAGTACTGATGCGATTTGTAGCTTTCCGCTCTAATTATTGTAGCGTATAAGGTGTATTTTATACTGTAAGTATTTTCAATGAAGAATTTTATTTCATTAAGATTATGCAAGTCATTCATATTAATCATAAAATCTTATCTGATGTTTATTTCTAACAAGGAAATCTACAATTTCACAGAATCCTAATATCATTTCTTATTCTATTTAAGTTCGAGTTTGTCGACTGAGTATAAGATCTCAGCTGATCTCATCTGGTGGAGCATATCCATTTTTTGCCACAGTGAACAGTCTCGAGCTAAAGTTGCTTCTGCATGTAGTTTTTTCCGGCACAGACAGGTTTATGTAACTTTTTTCCCGTCCTCCCGAAAGTTTCCCGTCCTCCCGAAAGTTCAAAAATTTGAAAGTTTGAGTTCAAAATGTATCTTCATTTTCTAGTAAATCTATCTACTTCCACTATCCTGCAAAAATTGTATCGGCAAGAATAACACGAACTATTTATTAAATGATTTCATCACCCATTCAAAACAAAACCAATATCACATGACCAGAAGGGCACAGAATAGTCAGTAGACATCGAATGCGCGCTTGGAGGCCAGATAACAAATATAAGTCTAACAAACGATAACTGTGACAAGACTTCAGGTGAAGTTGCTGCGGCAGAGGGGACAGCTCGACTGATTCGAAGACTCGAACCACTTGTACTGAAAGAGAAGGAGTGAGAAAGAGAGAGTGAGAGAAAGAAAGAGATGTGACTGACCAGACAGTGGCTGTGGAACTTGTTGCTGCACTGCTTGCAGCGCACGCGCGGCAGCTGGTGGCTGAAAGGGAGGAGGTGAGTGGGGGAGAGAAGAAGGGGGGCAGACCTGGTGGCATGGATGGTGGACATGCAGATACAGCACGCCTCCGCGCCCTCCACCGATCGATCCACGTTGCGCTTCCACAGAGACAGACCGTCAGCCATAGCGCCGTTCTCAACAAACCACGTTTACAAGCCATTTCTTTATAACACATTTGCTGACTCAAATAATTCAGTCATTACACACAACAGATGGAAAGAAAACATAAGATAACAAGTACATGACAAATATATGATTAATGCTGACATACGCATACACCACTTGACGTGAATAACTTGCCTGGTGGAAGAGGAAGGCGGTGAGTTGGAGCAGCCACTTCTTGGACTTCTCTCCCTGCACCACTGACTTGTCCAGAGTGACTGCCGGCACGGCTAGCGGCCAGTCCGCTGGCAGCACAATCGACAGAGCTCAAACCGATTCAGTCAAAATAAAGTTTTAAAAAGGTTCGGTCATACAAAAAAAATTAATGCCACAATACTCACACATAGTAGTCTCCTCGACGACATAGGACGCGACAATCTCTCCCGTGGCTGGGTAGGTGCGCACCTTGAGCTGGTTCTCCCCAGCCGCCACTTCCTGCTGGTTCACCTGACGGGCGCGCGCCAACTCACGCTCAGTCAACACCGGGGACACGTGCGCGCGGATGTACCTGCGAGGATAAGAGATAGTCAAAGAGAAAGAAGGGAACGAGTAGGAGTATCTAACTGCCGACTCACTTGTTGACCATCTGGCTGGCTACCTTGGGCAGTGCGGCATACCACTGCCTCACCAGGGCGGGACACGCAGAGAGCACTCGGAACAGCACTCCACACGCATACTCGGGCAGCACTCGGGGGGAGTGCGAGACGTGGAGGGAGAGGGAGAAGAGCGAGCGGTCGATGCAGACATCCTGCGGACAGCGAGCGAGCAGAGCCGGCAGCACGGAGCACACCAGAGGGGAGAGCGCGTCGCAGTACGCGACACGCTCCTCCTGACACGACAGACTCTCCTGCAGAGGGAAGGGGTGGACAAGGAGAGATGGGGGCAGACTCGCCTCGATGACCGGCTGGATGGCGACGTCGAGGAGAAGGATGCGCGCCCACGCCTCCGCCTCCTCGTCGCAGCACACGGAGCGGATGGAGAGAGGCACGCACACGCGGCGAGGACCACTGCTGCTTACCTAAACAGACATACATATAGTCCCGTCAACTTCTAACCATCACGTACCTTATCCCCGTCCTCGTTCCACTCTCCATTCTCCTGTCTGTACATCTCCCCCACCAGTCTCTTCATCGCGCACAGCGCAGCCACTCGCATGTGCACATTGCCGTCGTTGATGAGAGAGAGGAGGGCGGTGAGCTGTGTCTGTCTCTCGCCCGCGTATCCGAACGAGTCCCACTCGGGGGCGAACGAGGAGGGCAGCTCTCCCGGCTGCACCCACTGTGCAGGCAGCCACATCACACACTCTGACAGGGCACGACAGAACGCATCCGAGCCAGACGAGGGAGCACAGCTACACAGCCAGCGGGTCACTATGCGGGACAGGGTCGGCAGGAAGAAGTCACTCCACTCCTCAAACACACACCATCAACAACCATTTCGGGGAGCGGGAGACATAGTCACTCATTCAATGATCTCTTCCCCCACCTTATCAAACGCCTCGTTCTGCTCGTTTCTGGCAATGGTGGAGCACTGGGAGAAGAGGGAGAGGGCGGCGGCGGCTTGGGCGCGCAGTCGCCACTCGTTCAGAGAGGAAGAGGACAGACGCTCGTCACACGACTCAAACACATCACTCAAATGCACATTCCATGCAACTCTGCACTCACATCCATGGCGGTGACGAGTCCGCACATGATAAAGTCGACGAGGTCGGAGGGAAGGTCGCGGGGCGGGGTGTCCTCGAGCAGCCGCGAACACGCACACAACACACCCACGTTCAGACGCCACATCTGCTCGTCTTCCGAGCTGCAATACAACCTCTCCTCTCCCTCCCCCTCTCGCCTGCTCACCTGGCAGAGAAGAGTGCCGTCTCCCAGTCGGCTGCCTGGTCTCGGACATGCTGCATCAGATGGGACAGGAACGACTCGCGCGTCTCCGAACTGTCGTGCAGTCTGAAAATATACGAATGAGAGAGAGGGAGGGAGAGGGAGAGAGGGAGAGACATGCATACCTGCTCATCCACCTATCGACTGTAGGCAGCCTGAGTCGTTCGCTCGACTCGCCGATCGCCCACAGCACCTCGGCCACCGCAGACGGTTCCTCGTCGCGGGACATACTACAACTAACTAATTGGCCCCGCCCATACAAGCTCCGCCCACCTCCACTCGGACGGCATCTCTTTGAGAAGGGAGAGAGCCAGGAGGGCACAGCGACGCTCCCGCTGACTGGCCAGCCAACGCATGCACGCAGAATTGTCGAAGCGCTGCAAATACAGGGGTAGATCAGAAACTAACAACTCAAATCACAACTCACATCCATCTGCCTGACCCTGTCGGTCAGCTCTTGCATCATGGCGATGGGCGGACAGAAGATGCGCATTCCCCTGTGCACCAGTCCACCGACTGCCGCGGTGACAGCCGAGAGGGCGAGTGCGGGCACGAGGACGGCCGGCGTCTCCCCGCCCTCGCCACTCTCCATCTCCAGCAGGGAGTGGAAGAGGGAGGAGCGCGCGAGGCGAGCCAGTGTCTCCTCCACCTCACAGTCCTTCATAGCTGCGCCCTCCGGCACCCGCCACGCACTGCTCACCACAGCAGTGTACACCACTATGTCCAGAGACACCTGCAAGCATGCGACATTCACACGCGAATCCGAGGAGTGAGATAGTACCATGTCATCCAAGTGTTGCATCGACTCCTTGACCTCCTCGGCAGTTGGGAGCAGCGCCTCGAATGAGGGAGACACGGATAGAAGCTGGGAGGCGACTGCCGACATGGCAGCGATACTGAAAGTGTGAAAATGACTGACTGGAGGTGAGTAGCGACGTACCTCTGGTGAGTTGCAGACTCGTCGCACCACCTCTTCCGCTGTGCACGGATCGCCGACTCACTCGGGGGAAAGCGACGCATCACAGAAGCCATTCCCTCGGATACTGGACACAAGAGGTGAGGAGGGAAGAGATGGGCACACTCACGCTTAGTGATGGGCGAGGCAAATAGGGCGTCCAGGACAATATGGGAGGCACGAGTGGCGACCGACACCGGCACAGAGAGCTGGAGTCAATCAGATCACTCCCCTCTCTCCGTACACTACCCACCTTCTCACTGCCGACGACAGACGCGATGAATGCGGCGTGCCTCTGTCCGCATCCCTCCAACAGTGTCTCCAGCTGCTTCTGCTCCTCTCCACTCTGAAACAGCACACGCACGGCCGCCTCTCCGTCTGCCCTCTCCCGCAGGCCACCCAGACAGCACGCGACTGCACTCGCATCGAGCCGACCCCGCACCCGCTCCCACCCAGCACTGTCCGCGCACTCCAGCAGAGCACGCACCATGCTGGAGTCGTGCACCACTGCCGGCTAAACACAAAACATAGCCAACCATCGCCCACAGATGAACATACCAGGTGGTTTCCCTGCGTCGCCTTGATGATGTTCCATACGACGGGGGCGATGGCGGCGGCGTCGGAAGAAGAGAGATCCGACTGGTGCAGACACGCGTCCAGCACGTGCGCGCTCTCCTCTACCTGCAACATACATACATGTTTGAAACTACTAAGTTCGGTTACCTTGCACAGATACTCGTCGCCAGCCGTCGACAGACACTGGACGAGTGCAATGGGCAAGGGGCGGGATCGGAGGAGGGACGAGTGGACTCCACTCAGAGAAGCCGCGCAGCCAGACAGCAGACGACTCGAGAAGCCGTCCGACGACACGCGCTGCGACACACCACACATACACGGAAGCGTGGACAGGCACGTACCGAGTTGACGAGGTTCATGGTGAGGGTCGAGTGTAGGTTGTGGAGGTGGGGGAGAGGCAGGGCAGCCTTTTCGCCCATCCACTCCACCAGGCGAGACACACTCTCCTGCCCGTCCGCCGAACCCTCACGCACAACAACATCCACGGCAGAAAGAACCTGCAACATTAGTAGAGGAAGACTATGAGGGAAAGACCTTAACACTGAAAAAACAACACTACATAACCGTTAAGCATGTAAATTAGACCGTAACGCCACTCCCTTACCTGCTCGACACACGCTGCGGCCGCGTTCTCCCGGTCCTCGTCGCTGCTCAGAACGTACTTGCAACACTCAGACAGCGCCTGAGACCAGCCAGGCACACAGCCAGTAGCCTGAACACGGTTCTTACAGAAATATTTACAACTATCCTAGAACAAATTCTGAATAGGAAGTGCTTTAAATGTCATTAATTCCAATAACAACTCATCAAGCTAATCAACCACCTCAAAAGGCATGTTGTCGTTGAAGGAGGAGATGAGTGCCTTCTGGAATGCGTGTCGGTCGTCGTCGGATGCTGCGTGCTGGCAGAGCATCGCCACCACAGGAAGCACGAACGGCGCGCACACTCGCCAGTGACTACAGGGAACGATGAGGAGTTGAGAAGATCGTTTCAAACTGCCAAATTAACAGTAACACTCACCACTGCTTCTTTCGAATCGCGGACAGCACGCGCGGAATCACAGCCTTCTTCGCGTCCAGAGACGAGTAGAAGCTGAAGTGCGTGTTATGTCCACAATCCGAGACTCTCTCACCTGTCCTGCTTGGCCAGGTGCACTAGTGCGTCCCACGCGGCGTGGGCGACGCCCGCATCCGCCGACTCCAACTGCTGGACGATCCACTGCGGGAGAGGGGAAGAGACGACGTGCGCACACCCATCCGGCAGCAGCAGACAAGCCGTCAGCAGAGAGCAGCGCACACTCGCAGGCATCTTCAGAAGGCGCTTCACGGCAGCAGTGTCGGCCAGAATGCAGCGGACAGCGGACGCCACGCCGGCGGAGGGAGACGGGCCGCGGAGGAGCGATGACAGACACTGAGCAACACATGCATCCCCCTTTCTTTCTCTCTCCCTACCTGGAGTGCCTGTGCGACGAGCCGGTTCTCGCGCTTGCTCGGCTCGTCCGATTCCTCGTCGTCGTACCTGCAACAGGAATGCAACATAACTCAGACATATATAGTTCAAATTCAGAAACAACCCACTTTTGAGGTGCGATCACCTCGCTGCGCCCGCACGCAATGTCGCTCGCAGTAGAGGCGGCCGCGTCAGAGAACACCGACAGAATCTAAAAGGATGTACAGAACTTGCTGCTTATTCGGCCCGTGCGCCATAACGAATGTCTTCTTCCGGTTGATGGCTTCATCAAAAGACCGAATCCCAAACTCTCCGTTATTTTTTCGCAATCGTCCAGCATCTTTGCTAGTCGTTCTCTTCGCATAAGCGATATACTAGCTCCCCCTCTCTCTCTTCGTGAAACAAACAAGCAACAAATGACAAACATCAAGCACTCACCTGCGCCCTCTTTTCCCCGGGGAAGTTGGCTTCGAGGGCGGTGTCTGCTGTCTGACACACAGCGGCCGACTGATCCGAGAGGGAGAAGAGCATCGACGGAACAACCTACAAGTCACACGGTGACGATGAACAGAAGAAAACAGCGTACTAGTTTGAGCTGCTTCTGCGCAGACTTCTTGAGTACGGCGATGAATTGACCGGCGGCGCGGTTGGAGAGGGAGCGAACGGATGCAGAGCCATCCTGGAAAAAAGAGAAAGGATAGACAGAGAGATAACTTATAAACTACAAAGTACAGATGAAGACGTGGCGGTTAGAAACCAACCGTGGCGAGTCGCTGGAAGATGGAGGCAAAGTGCTGGAATGCGAGGTCGACGGCCTCCACTGGCTTCTCCTTCACGCACTCAATCAGCTCGCGCAGAGCCTGAACACGAAATTCAACAAGATTATCGTCCACAACGTCAAATAACATCAACATATTCCTTACCTTTTCCCTAGTGTAGGGGTCCTTCTTGAGAAGCTTCTTGTAGATGATCTTGATGTCGTCATCTACGTCCACCACCGGTTCGCCACTCTCCGCAGCGTCTAGCACACTCTGAGAAACTAGGTCATCAACAGCAACACGCATACAGACACACCTGGAATCCACCGTCGAATCCTATGAAAGAGACGTTGTGTCCGCTGGCGCCAAGCCACTCCGCGGCACGCGCACTGCTAGCAGCCTGAAACAATACAAGTATAGGTTAGGTTAACAAGACAAGAACAGCGAAACACTACCGGAACTCACCTGCGCATTACCTTTCCTTCGTTGAGGCTTACTCATCCAGCCTGTAATCAATTTAGATTAATCATGGTAAGATTCTCGACGCGATATAAATAATGAAACAATACAATAAACACATGCAATTTTGTATTTTACAATATAGTTTCTTGAAAACTGCCTACAATACCTTAACAAAAATTGTGCAATGTTGTGCAACACTTAATATCACAGAAGTTTGCAATGGAGCAACTATTTAGGCAGATTAGGCGTGGCGTGGGCGTGGGAGTGGGCGATTTCTGATTCTGATTTGTTTTTGTTAGACCAAAAATATGTTGTTGTTTATTCTATTATTACAGTTGGTATGTATAATCACGAAGAGCTACCGGACTTGCCAACTGAAATATGGACGCAGATCTTCAATAATCTTTGTGTATGGGATCTACTCAAAGTACATAGAGTAAACCACTATTTCAACGAAATTGTGAGTAAAATGCATATTCAAGACAAGATTCTGATCGACGTTCGCCTTACTCGTTGCACGGTAAGATCGGTTAGGCGTTTCCATTAACGTCTTTAGGGTGAAAATATCATCTACAAATTCGGCTTCTACTCTCTTTCTGTGAAACTCTATCGACGGCCATATCTTCCGGACGTCGAATGGTCTGTATAATTTCTATCTAAAATTATGTTGTTGATTGAATAGGCGAAGGACGTTCGGAATGAATGGCTACCCGGGAGGGCACGCATGTCACGCTGACTGGGACAATATACGTGCGGAGGACAGCGTTCCCCACGAGTACTTTAGTGAACACGGTACGCGCGTACCCAAATTACTTGCGATTGTTCATTGGTTACAGGGAGTCAGCGTTGGGGGCTTTGCGTGATGCACATGAAAACTAAGAAGTGGGCAGAAGTGATGGCAGAGTGCCTTGACTTCCTTCTCCCGAAGGCACGTATCAACCAGTTCGAAGTGGTAGGTCTATCAGTAACATTCTATGTTTCAAATATCAGGCGACTTTCGGTACTCGCGACATGGAAAAACTCAAAAAGATTATTACACCTCGCAATATTAGCTGTACTGAATTGGCAGTCTCTTTCGACGAAAATGGTACGTCTTTCATCACAAGCATATGAAATAGTTTGTAAAAAAACACATCATATTTAACTTTCAGTGCCGTGCCAAGAAGCAGAATACATAGATATAATGTCCACAATCAAATTCACCCAGTTCGCCTGTCGTGGACATGTCATGAATCCAGGTATTAAAAAAATAGAGAACCGATTGAATCCTTCTTATTTAGTGATGGAACTCGAGACGGTTCAGCGAGCCAATTCTGTGCGTTTTGATACCTGGGATAGTCCGGTAAGATAGAAGAAAGAATCAAATAAACAAGTTGATTTGTAGAAGTATCCTTATTCACCGAATGATGCTCGTCTTCTGTCACTGCGAGCTTCGCGCATTGAATTGAGGAAAGACACTCACATAACTACGAAAGGAATCAATACTTTGCTGAAGGTAAAGTGACAGAAAAAAACGTGTATCACACATCTATGTTCAGGAGTGGATTCGTGGAGAGCGCGACATCCTCTCTATTCGTGTATTCATGAACCCTAATGATCCAATGAAAATCAAGGAAGGTTCACTTTATGATGGTGTTTTCAAACAATTTTCTTGCAGACGATGTGTGAGGGAATCGAGTCAAATGTCCAACCGATTGAGCGACTGGCGATACGTAAGGGAAGAAACACTCTTCTCTATGAGATCCGATCAGAGGTAGTGTAATCATCATTTTATAAGTTGGCTATAGTAACTTTCAGATTGGAGAAGTGGCGGATATGTCTGTGGAGATTCCCATTCACTTTGACAGATTTTCTTTTCAGTGAGTTGTTATTATATTAGTCAATCGTCAAGTCTCTTATCCTCTGATTTCAGAATCGTCCACATTGTCAATCGCAAATTTACGGGCATTGAGTTCGCGACCCGCCCATTTGAACAGCGCTGGCCATTTTTCAGAACTTGAATGATAAATACACAATTTTAAAATCATTAAATTATTAATAATCAATAAATGATTTAAACAGTGTTATGTCGTGCACGAAAGAATGGTATGCAATTACTTTTATTTCTCACTACGGGCGGGAAAGCGTTTTGTTTTGTTTTGTTTTCTTGTTGTTTGTTTGTTTGTTGTTCATTAATTTTAATGACAACACGTTAGGGGTACACTTATTTATATCAGATGGTGGGGCTCGAAGATGAAGCCATCACTAAACGACTGCAGAAGGTGCGTTGTTAGTTGCGTTCGTAGTTGGTCTTTTCCACATTGTTTTTCAAAGAGTTTTTTGTTTGATTTTGTATAAAAATGACTCAGGTCAACATGTCGACAGACACCATCTCGACCACTTCTTTGTGGATAATTCACCATCACAAAGAGTCGATCGATGGCATAGTCCGCAACTGGATTCGACTATTCAAAGCAGGTGCGTACACTCACCATTGCGGGTTTGTTGTAATTATTTAAAAAAAAAATCAGGCAGCGACGACTACCGGGTGGCTATGTTCTACGTTCTGAACGACGTGGTGCAGAACGCGGTCCGCAAGAAGGCCGCCCCAGCCGTCGCCGCATTCCAACCCGCTATCCTCGAGGCTATACACGCCGCTCGGTTAGTAAAAACAATAGGTTTTAAATATATTTGTTGTATATTTAGTGAGGCGCCGTCGGTGTACAAGGCCATGTCTCGCTGCGTGTCGCTGTTCGGAGAGAGGAAGGTGTACGCCCAAGCCGCAGTCGATCAGATGAAGAGCGCCCTAGGTGAGTTTTGTTTCGAAATGCACTTCCATCAATGTTTGTATGCAGACCCGCAAACGGCGAGTGATGTGGTGGACATGGAGCCGTCGGACATGCTGCGGAAGGTGGAGGGGCTGATGAAAGCCCTTCCGGCCATCGAGGAGACCAAGAAGCTGCTGCACAACACCGACAACCACTTCACACAACATATCCAACACAAGATGAAGGGTGTGTGCATGATACTGCTATTTGAGTATAGTTGTTTATATTGTTGTTTGTCAGACCGTCGCAGCGGTGAGGCGTTCAAGCAGGAGGCGGACGCATGGGAGCGCCAGCAGGCCAAGTCGATCCGCGCGCTCAAGCGACTGCGAGACGCACTCCGCTCGGTCAAACACCAAACCACACTCGCCCACACCGCATTCGCACAGCAGCTGCACGAAGTCACCATAGTCGAGGATGTGAGTGATTGATGGATTTGATCATTTGATATTCACGATCACTTTCGTTTTAGGCTTACCAGAAGTACCACCAAGGCATGCGGGACGTTCTGGTTGAGTTGGAAGCGATGCGTCGCACGGGCGCGTATCCGGGTGCGTCGCCTCCGCGAGACGCGCCCTCGCCCACACCGCAAGATGACATATACCAGAATGGAGTGGAGGGGGTGCTGAACGCGTTTCGCAACACGGGCAACAGGGACATCGTCGAGGCGACAGACATGGAGATGGACGACGAGGAGGACGCGCCGCTGCCCGCCCCGCCCCCTGCCCCCATGCTCAATGTGCCGCCTAATCTGGCTGAGCTCATGCAGCACGTGCGAGCCAATCCCGCCCCGCCAACACTACAGTCTCCCATCGGCATGCCGCCACTCAACATCCCCCCGCCAAACATGCTCCTCCCTCCGCCTGCCAATGTCACTGTCGCTCCGCCCACACACGCTCCGCCCCCAATGCCCACACTTCCGCCGGGTATGTCGCTGCCCCCGCCCGTTTTGCCCGGTCTGCCGCCTCCATCGCAGTGGATGTTCGCTCAGCCACCGCCCGCACAAGCGCCTCAGGCTCAGGTAAGCGGGCTCTCTCTCTCTCTCATGCTTCCATTTCAGCCTGTGGCGATCAATGACGACCTGGAGGCGAAGATCCAGTTGCAGCTGGAGATGGCGAAGACGTTGAAGAGCGCGCCGCCGCCGATGCAGGGAGGAGGAGGTGGTAGTGGCAGTGTAGGTGGGGGCGGATGGTCGGTGCCGCCCCCACGCGTCCCCAACCACTTCAGTCCGGGAGAAGGAGGAGGACAGAGAAACGAGGTGAGAGAAGAGGGAACACGGACTTGAGCATCGGAATAATGACAAGACATATGGTTGTGCTTCAGTTTGGAGGACGCGATGATCAACAACATCAGCAGCAGCAGTTTGGCGGTGGCGGCTACCGCGGAGGAGGCGGGCGTGGCTTCGAGAGGGGACGAGGAGGAGGAGGAAGGGGAGGAGGAGGAGGAGGACGCTACAACAACAACCGGTGCGTTTCTGCAGTTTTTCAGGGTTTTTTAAAAGTAGTTTCGTGTGTTCTTTTTAATGTTCAGTTTTCAGTTTTCTAATATATTATTTAGTGGTGGTCGCGGCGGCGGAGGCGCTTTCCGTGGGGGATACAACGACCGTCGATACTGATCTCATGCTTGTTGATTTTGTTTTTTTTGTTTTTTTTAAGTGTAAGTAAGGTTGTAAGGTGTTAATAAATGTGTGTGGTTTACTTATGCATATTGATTGATTGATTGATTGACAATCTGTTGATATCACAGACTGAGTATCTATGCGTTTGCATTGGGTCGCTGGGTGTAATTGTTTGCTGCGTCGCACTAATCGATAGAGCATCTGCGCACCGACAACCAATTCAAATATCTCGCCTTTTATACAGATGATCAACGTTTCAGATTCTTCATGTAATTTGTGGATATTTTACATATTACATCCGATGAAGGCATATAAGCTATCTTCACGCTTCTCATTCACTTCTATACTCTTGCGCCGTAATCTCTTCATTTAAGACATTTAGCTGTTCCTATACCACGTGATATTCGAATAGTTGTCTTCTGTGGATGCAGCATAGAACATTTCATTAAACTTTTTCGGTCTTTTCAGAGTAGTAGTGTAGTGTATCCACGGGTATCTTCTCTGTCCGGGCAGAATGATGGCTGCTGGAGTGGCTGTCGATCCACCAGCACCCAGACTAGCTGACGTGCTCAAAGCCAGGTGAGCGATCGATAACAATCGATAGCAGTGAACAATACGTTGGTTGCAGGTTGTGTCTGATGCTCGGTGGAATCGTGGGCGCGCACCGGCTTTACCTCGACCACATTCCAGAGGCGTTCATATTCCTGTCCACCGGAGGAGTCTTCCTCATCGGTTAGTTGTTCAGGCGTCACGTTATCTTAGAATTAAAAATGCGATGTGTCGTCAATGAAAATGACTTTACAGGTGTATTCTACGACAGCTTCTTCATCAATGGCTACGTGCACGAGTACAACGCGACGGCGGCGAAGCAGATGGTCGACGACAAACAGGGCGACGGCACCAAGAGGTTCAAGTGGGTATTGATTGATCGATCGATTAATTGATTGTCCCATTGCAGGGGCGGGCGGCTGGCGGCGGCAGACTGCGTGCGCTTCTCTCTGTCTCGCTTCCTGTTCTCGTCCCTGTATGCGATGTGGCTTGGCTGGCTGGTGTGGCTGGCCGACTCGCTCACCTTCTCCCACTCCCTCCACCACTCACTCCCACTCACTGTCGCCATCGCGGGCGCTATCGCAGCCGGCGTCTACATTGCCGGCAACTGCGGAGGCGAGCAGAGGAACATACTGTACATATGGGTGACTGCGTTCAGCAGCACACTTCTGCTGGTCAGTGGGGGAGCACGGAGAAGAGGGAGATGTGCAAGAGATAAGGACGGACATTTTCAGAGTCGTCTGGTGGGCGCGTACTTTTCTCGCACGCTGCTCCTCTCGTCGCTGCTCACTGTGTCGATGGGCAATCGCTCGGCCCGCAAACGAGAGAGGCGACAGGGACACGGACTCAACAAGAAACACTTTGTCGTGAGTGACTGAGCCTCTAAATACCCATCTCGTCATCTCCTGTCGCTTCCAGTTCTGGACGTCTCTGTTGGCCCTGGTGGTGTGTGTGATGTGCGTGGGCGGGTCGCGTCACGTGTTGGAGACGAGGATCACGTCGGTCAGCCAGGACGGACACAGACAGTCGGCCACCATCGGCACGCTCATACACGAGAGGTGGGGGAGGCGATGAGACGTCGAGCAAGAGCAAGCAGACGGTTATCATGTACACGATTACAGCAGATCGGCAGATATTCATTTGTCTTCTTTTTCCAGAAATAACCATTGAATCATAGTGTTCAGACTCACCCAGCCGGTTCTCGTCCGTCGTTTCTTCGAGAAGCGCGCGAGGATAGAGTGGTCGCTGGGAGAGACGAGCAAGGCGAAGGAGCAGAAGGGAAAGGAGAACAGAAGGAAGAAGGACACAAAGGTGAGGGTGTGATCAGCATGGTCATCATGTACATGTGCACTGTGCAGGAGTGGTGGCGTGCGTACGTACCGGGGGTGGGTCTGCTGGACTGGCTGGACGAGCACTCGACTGCCCCGCACTGGGCAGCACACGCAGCAGTATTCATCGTCGATGTCATGCGGTGAGTGCGAGGGAGGGAAGAAGTGCGCATGGAGGATGGTGGGGTGGAGGAACCTATTCGATTGCAGTGCCGAGATGCTCGTTCTGGAAGGTCGCAGCAAGGCTGAACCGCTCCAATGGGCGCTCTGGAGGATCTACATCATCATGGTAGGAGAGGCCATTCCATTGAAATTCATGTTGAGCTTCCTGGAGGAAGGTAGGCGTCTGTATGATTCCTACTACTTCAAGACGATTTTTTCAGACGCAGGAACTTCCGGCAACGGTAACCGATGAAGCAGTGGAATTGGCGTGTGCGAAGTGGAAAAAGGTAGTGATCTTTCTTTCACTCCCTCCTCTCTCTCTCTCTCTCTCTCTCTCTCTCTCTCTTCAAACGTCTCGTTTAGAAGAGGGAGTCTGGCAAGCGTGCTTCGTTCTACAAAGGACAGAAGGAGGGGGAGCAGAAAGAGGGAGAGGACTATTTGTCCAAGAGTACCCAGCGGGCATGCGAAGTGATGCTCCTGTAAATAGTCAGGTGGGTGTTTTTTACATGTGTATCCGTTTAAAAAAACTTTTTGCTATGTGTTTTGTTTGTTTTAGGCTAATCCGCTAATCCACTATTACGATCTCATCATTTCTACTTTATCATCACCAGCAGCAATATTTTCTACTTCAAGCTTTATTTTATTTGATCTGTCGTCAGTTTTTTCTTCGGCTCGGCTGTCTTTCGTCACTGTTTTTCTTCACTGTTTAATAGATGGGGTGAGTGACTTTTTAAAATTTAAATGTTTTATACGCGTTTAAAAGTCCCCTTTTCCGCTTACTGTGTTGTGTAGTCATCCTCATTCTCGTCCCTCTCTATTCTTATCTATTCTTGTCGTTTGGTCTTTTGTGGAAATGGAGAATGGCGTGGAGGGAAAGAGAGGAAGGAAGGGTAGACTGGCCGGCACGGCACTAGGCACTGTCCCCTCCTGTCACTTAGCAACCTGCTTCCACACGGTAAATACTCATATCCCTTTCCATACACATGCAATCTCTGTTTTTTCACCTTCAACCTGACGAGTGTGAGATTAAAACCGCACGTCGCGCAATGTGAATATGATTGAAAAAACGGCGGGGTTACGGTAGTAGTTTTTGTTTGTCTGTGACCGCTGCGGTAGGTTGATTATCACGTAAGGTGAGAATAATGAAGCAAGAAATCTGTGCGACACTGATTGGATAAAGTAAATTAAAACGAGAGTCTATTATGGGAGTTTCGCAAATCGCCATCTCGAGATTGGCTTAGCAACATGCATTTGATTAGGGATAGAGAAAGAGGGGGATAGAGAGAGAGGGGGGGAGCACAGGGGGAGGGGATGAGGAGTGTTTGAGGCGTGCGGCGTGGCACGGAATGGGTATGTGCATGAGAGAGGAGGGGAGGGGGGCGATAGGGCTGACAGCGGGGGGAGCGGGCAGAGTGCGTGAATGAGTCTCACATGGGCATCGCGTCTCTCGTGCTCGCGTGGCACACGTGTGCTCCAGCAGGGACAGGAGCACATATCGACCCTGCCGCGCGTGCGCCGCCGCCCCCTCTCCCCCTCCCCTCCCCCCTCTTTCCCGGAGGGGCGAGTGCCTGTCCTCGGGCGCTCTCTCCCTCCCCCCGCCTCTGCTCTCTGCATGCTGACTGGCCACCGTGTGTGTTTCTCCGCTCTGGGCGGCGTTCCGCTTCTCTCCCTCCTCCCTTCTTTCCCCGCCAATCCACTGTTTCTCTCGCATCGCCTCCGCAACCTGACACCGCTCCTCATGCGACATCTCATGCGTTCCCCTATGACAATCATCTCTCCCTCTCTCTCTCTCTCTCTCTCTCTCTCTCTCTCTCTCTTCTTCTTCTTCTTCTTCTTCTTCTTCACTCGTGATATGTGTACTCGGCACGCATTTCACCCGTTATCTATCGTGTGTGTACTCTTGAAACGGTTGTGGCACTGACCCAGCTTATCACCGGAAAATACTTTTTTTCTGGATAGTGAGTTGACGTCTTGGAATGAGGATGAGGGGACATGTGGGAGGAGGTCTATTGACGGAGACTCTGTCTGCAGGCATTCAAGGGAGAGAGGGGAGAGGGGGAATAGCACTCGCAATTATGAGCCGCTTTCCCTCTCCTCTCTCCTCCCTTTCTGTCTGCGAGTGGCACTCGCTGCCTGCCGTCTCCATTGCATCTAGTGCACTCGCCCATTTCGCCCCTGCCCCTGCTATGTTGTGTGATGTTGGTGGTCTCTTCGCCGTTCCCCTCTCCCCCTTCTCTCTCTCCCTCTCTCAGTCACATGCCTTCCATGAGGGGAGTGCCTGCAACGTTCCGTTCCCTTATTCGCTCGGCTCTCGGCTGGCCTTTGCTCGCCGCTCCTTCTCACTACACAATTATCTCATGTGCCGCGTGCGGGCTACTGCCACTGTCACCCATGCGCGTACTCAAAACTAACTCGTTACTGTAGCCGAGTCGCTCGGTACAGTAGACGAGGAGGCGATGGTTGCATGTGCAGCAGTTCTTTGGCAGAGGAAGAGCGTGCTGCGGGAGCGGGAGGTGTGTGATCGGCTGGAAAGTGCAAGTGGTTGGAAGGGAGAGGGCGGCAGAAATAGCCCCGGCAGCCCGCCATCCCACAAGCGCATGTCAACATGTTTGCGAGAGGGAGAGGAGGGTGGGGGGACTCGGGGCGGCCTGCACCTCGCCCGCACTCTCCTCTTCTATCACATCCCCCCTCCTCCCCTCTCCTCGCCCGTCTTTCCCGTCATTCGTGTCGTCGTGGCGGTATTTCGAAATGCCGGCCGCGTTGTTTTCTGCCACCTCGTCTCTCCATCGGTTGCTGGCCGCTGCTCGTTTGCGAAACGCCGACGACCCCCCTTCTCCTCTTTCCCATTTCATTCTCGTGTCGATTCGGTGTTGCTCCATTTTTTGTGTTCCATGTGTCTCGTGGTGTAGCGAGGGTGGGAGAGAAAGGGCTACCCCTTCTCTTTCTCTCGTCTTTCGTCTTCTTTCGAATCGTGTCTTCGATTCTCCGGTCGTCCATCCATCGCCCAGAATTGACTTGCACTCTGTATGTGTGTGGTGCGTTCCACGTTGGATGCATTTGGAGAGAGGAATCCACGACTCCTCAGTCTCTCTCTCTCTCTCTCTCTCCTCTCTCTCTTTCCTCCTCGCCGTTGTATGTTATTCTGCTAGTTACTGTATCCGAGTGCGGCGCGCTCTGTCAGTGTGCTTGTGAAACGCAGTTTCGCAAAAGGGCAGCCAAACGCGCGCGTGCCTGTTTTGTGTTTGTCATTTCGCCATAGTGGTGAGTGTGGCAGGGCAGGCAGGGAAGAGTGCTCTTTCGAAATCCCCCATGTCTTTCCCACTCTACCCCTCTCCTCTCTCCTGCTCTTCTGTAACAACCATGTGATTCGGTTTCTATTCACGAGACCACATCTGTGTGCCGTGAAATGTTGCGATCGGCTCTTTTTTTCGCGTTTCTTCTACTATCTGTGTTCGTTCGTGTAGTGTAGGTGATATGCGAGTCTGACACTGATATCCGATTACATTGAAATGGCCCATCCTCTTGGAATTGCAACGCTGTTCGTATACACGCATTCATCGCGGAGTGTTTGGAGAGAGAGGGAGAGAGGGGAGGAGGAAGAGAGTCGCAATTCCACGTGTTTCCGCATTGCAACAATGAATGCGTGTGCAGGCAGGGCAGACAGATGCAGGGCGGGCGGTGTGAGAAATGCGTCTGGCCCTTTGTAACACAAAGCGTCGTTTTGCGCGAGCGAGCGATCGAGTGAGTGGATAGTGGGTCGCTCCGCACCCGGAAAGAAGAATGGACTGAGAGTCCGGGAGATGCAGCACATAAACTCTCCAAGATGAGAACCCCTATATTCTTCCACTCAGTTGTAGTAATGTAACACTGAGATTCGGCGAGTGGTTATCACAGCCGCAGTAGCCGCGGTTATCACTAGAGTGCAGTCAAACTGTCTACCTGCCCCTTCTCCATTCTGCCATCTTATCGTATGAGAGATGAGAGAGAGAGAGTGGGTGCGTTGCAGACGTCTGCTGCTGGTCGATTGCGCCATGCGCGACTCGCCCGCCGCCTTTCATCCACGCCATGTATCGTAACATGCGTGTGTGGATTATCGTTCTCCCACCTGTCAGATATGTGTTGCCCATGCGCCCGCCCTCGAGCCCTTTTCTCATTTCCACGTGTCTCCCTCTGCTCGCTCGCTTCCGTTGTCCGTTCGCAGTGTGATTAGCATAGGCGGGCGCGTCCTGGCTGGTGCACTGTGCGCTCTGTGCTCATGCTAATCTGAGTTTGCGCTCCGCCCCCCCCCCCCTTACTGCTTTCTGTGCGGGAGTGTTTCGATCGGCAGTCTGTCGTCGCTTCTCGCGCCTCTCAAGGTCGCCATCCCGTCTCGCATATGATTTGTGCATTGCCCGATTTGTCTCATTTCGTTCCAACTGGTTGCCCATTGCCTACCCTCTACTCTCCCATTCCGTTGATAGTGCGAACGGCGCTTCTTCCCCGCCCACTTTCATATGTTTGGTTTCTAGTGCGAGTGTAGTGATTCTCTCTCCAGCAGAGCTTTGGTTGTAGCGTCTCGCCCCGTATTTTTCGCAATGCCTGATGGGTTTAAGTCATGTGTTCTGTCGGAAGGGGGCGCGATAAGAGTGAGTGGAAAAGAGGAGTAGGGTGTGTGAGAGCGCGTTGTGTAGTAGGGTAGATCAGTGGCTGGTCGATCGGTCAATAGTGTGTGTGACGTGAATCATGGCGGGAGCATGGCTGCGGCTGGCAAGTGGGCCGACAGCCTGCCACGTTGCGCCCCCTGCGTCTGCGCCCTCTCCGATCGCGCGCTTTCTCCGCTCTCTCGCCTCTCTCGACCGATCACACACTTGCACTTTATTCGCGCATGCCCGCCTGCCATCGATAGTCGACATGAATCCAATCACGCATTCACTAACCTCCCTTGTCCCTTGCTCTTCTCGCTTCGCATACATTCTCATTCATGGAGTACAGGGTTCGGGTGTGCGGCCAACTCGTCTGTTATTGTCACATGCCCTTTGTACGCGTTGCTACTATCAGTTGAGCGGGGAGCGCTGTGTGTGTGTGAGAGAGAGAGGGGCGAGTGCAGTGGTGCACTTTGGGGGAAGGGGGATGGATGGATGGTTGGTGGTGTGGGCTGTACTCGCTACGCATTCGATCTGCCCGCTCGCATAGCATCGCAGTCTGTCTCCCTGCCTTTTCCGCCCTTGCCTTCTCTTGCCTATCATATCAGTGTGTATTGCTGGGCTGGTCTGGTGTGCGGTTTGCCCCGTGGAGGCCGCCACCGCTTCACCGCATCTCTCATTCGCCCATGTCTCTCCACTCTTGTGGCGTGTCGTTGTTATTACTGGATCTGCGTTGGTTCGATTGATTGTCCAGCAGCGCGACGCGACTCCAATATTCCCATATTTGTGGCGGCTGTGATTGTACGACACGCGTCCCTATAGCGTTTTATCGAGTGTGACACATTGGCTGTGCTGCTTCTAGTCACAACGCGTATCATGTGCTTGTCGTGTCATCACAACACCCTTTGCCTGTACATTCAGGTTGTGAGTAGTAAGGAGTGTTGCGTGTTTGCGGTGATGGCTGCGAGAGTAGAGGGTGGAGGGTGGGGTTGCGGCTGGCAGATGAGTGGAAAGTGTGAATCATCTCTCTCTCTCTCTTTCTCCCTCGCGAACACCAGTCGCCTACTTACAACTCGCGCCACTACTACCCTTTTCACATCGCATCATTTGATCATCGGTTCACCAGTTGCCGTCTCTCTCTCTCTCTCTCTCTCTCTCTCTCTCTCTGCCTCGTGTCAGAGTGTGGATGGGCTGATAGCTGACCGGGGCACATGTTCTCCCTCTGCTCCGATGTCTCATGCGTGTGTGATTCTCTCTGGAATGAGACTGGGTGAGAGAATAGTGGTTCTCCCCCTCTCTGTTCCATTCCATCCCGTGACCATTATCACCCCGCTATTCCCACTCCACACACACTCTCTCCACTCTCTCGCATGTCAGCCGTGTGCGTTCTCGCCGTGGTGATTGTTTATTGATTGATGACGTATGTTCTCTCTCCTGAATGTTTTGAAACGTTACACGTTAGACATTGACTTTGTGAAGTGTGATCCGTTTGCGGGAATTGATTGATGATGCAGTATGTGTGTGTTGCAGTGCCATCGATGGTGTCGTCTGATCAATTGGAGGCGGCGGTTCCGTGCGAGCCGATGCATGTGAACACTGGGCACAGCGACGGCGGCCCAGACGAGCTAGACCTCTCCCCCGCCATGCAGACTGTCGCCGCCGCCGTCGCGTCTGAGAAGGTGAGTGGTCGATTGACACATTATGATGTCTTATATGATTGGTCTAGGCGAAGCAGCGCCAGCAGTCGTTGATGCTGGACAAGTGGCTGTCGCAAAACGGCTCGAACCTCTACCCCAGCAGGGACGAGAAGGAGAGACTCGCGACGCAGATGAACATGACATACATGCAGGTGCGCATCCATCCCTTCCCCCACTCTCTCTCCCCACATGCGCGCTTCTCGTTTCCATCCACTCTGTCTGTTATCAATTGTGGCTGCGCGACTTCCGTTTTCGTTTCCACCCAAGCGTATCGATGAGATGATTGATGACGTCACGTGTGTGTCGGTCCCCTCGCGCGACGTTGACTGGGATAGTTTTGATTTCTATCGCGTGTGTCGCAGGGTCTGGTAGACCATGTGTGAATGGTGCAAGGCCGTTTGGCTCACGCGAGTGAGTGGAAGGGAAGAGAGGGAGAGAGATAGAGATGGGTGGGAAGGAGACTGCGACAAGTGTCGTGTCGATAGCGATCGATCAATCACTCTAATTAAAGCTAATGTTATTAGAATGAGCGTGTTGTAGGTCAGTTGTTGACCGTTTCTCTCAAGCGGCTGTTTGCGTGAGAGTATCCCTTTCTCGTGAACAACGAACGCACCACAAAACAGTAGCTTATGCTAGTTAATGGTAGGTGTACTTGGCAGTCTCCCCCCCCCTCCCTCTCTCTCTCTCTCGTCTGCGATATCACTATGACAATGCGCCGCGCTCTTTCTCCTCTGTCGATTGTGTGTTGCCACAAATAGCCGGAGGGAAGGCTGATGACTAGGCATTATTATGTGGGCACGCGGTGTGAGAGGGATGGATAAAGAAGGCATGCTGATGAGCGCGCCTTTTTGTGATCCCTTGTAATCGACCGCTCATCCCCCACATGTGGCGTTTTACGATTCCCTCGCGGCGCGCCGACTCTTTACTGTTCGGTCAGCCGAGCTCTTTTGTCTCCCCCTTCCCCTCGCTCATAACTCCAATTTATTATGGAGATATACCGCCATCTGTCTCACTATGGGCTCTCGTTTTGATCTACGCCCGATTTTGGCTGTCAAATCTCTTTCGACAAACGTGTTTTGTGTTTTGCTGGGTATTTATCGTTCATGTTTTTTTAGGTGAATCGGTGGTTTGCGAATCGCCGTCGCAAGCAGACGAAGAGAAGCAAGGCCGTCAACTCGCCCAAGGAGCAGTCGCGGAGCCCGCAGCCTCAGGTGAGAGGAGGAGGAGGAGAGGGAGGGTGGTGGTGACGGAGGTGTTGCAGGAGGAGCAGAGTGTGCGCAGTGTGCTGCTGCAGCAAGGCAAGGCCCTCGACTCGCCCGTCGCCTCTGTCCTCTCGGCAGCCATTGCAGCCGGTAAGTTGTCTCTCTCGTGTGTCAGTGTGCACTCGCGAAGCTTTTATCATGTACGTGTCGTTTCTCTCTTTCTCACTGCGCGCTCTCTTCTCCTTTCTACAAATGCCCCCCCCCCTCCGCTATCTCTACTACTAGCCGCGGTCGCGGCCGCCGTAGCGAGTGAGAGCCTCTCTCGTGGAGAGTCGAGGCTGCGGGACGAATGCACTTTTGTTATTCCTGCCTCCCTCCTCTAGTACCGGGTGTCATTTGTGCGAAGCAGTCACAATTTGATATCGGATCAAATTGCCACCTCCCCCTCTTCTCTCTTCTATAGGATTGAGTTGAGCGATTGCGTATGGGGTATGTGAATGGCAACGGAACGGAATAGAAGAATGGGCGAGTAGAGAGAGGGTGAAGACTAGGGCGCTCTTTGACCGGTCGACCATTGCTCTACATATGTGGGAAGTGGCAAGAGAGTGAGGGGAATATGTAACTCGAGGCTAGAAGTCGGAGGGATAGTAGTGACGATGAGCTAATGGAGCGTATTGTTGTCGGGTGGTGGTTGGGTGTAGAATGAGTGGATGAGTCGGGCACTCGAGAGTCGCTCCCCATCCCTCACCCTCTCAGCTCCCCCTTCCCTTATTGCATTGGCCTCACATCTGTCATTGCGCGAGCCGCGTTCCGATCGCCGATTCTCGTATCCGTATTGCCCTCGCTCTGTTACGCAATGAATAGAAATTGCTTTTGGATTTCTCTCGCGGACAGTGCCTAGAGGGATCAGCCACTCTGGTTGTTATGGAGAATGAAGATGATTGGCGCATAGAGGGACGGAGAATGGGATATGCTAATTGCATAGTGAGTGAATGTGAGGGGTGGCAACGGGCGGAGGTCAATCCGCTTAGCCTCCTGCCCCCTCCCCCTCTCTCCCCGGTGATATTAGCATCGTTTGTGCCACCTCTTCAATACACGTGTCAATTGGCTCCCTCGAAGGCATCATCGTTCCCTCCCTCCCTCCCTCCCTCTTCCTCCTTCCTCTCAGTGTTTCACTACGCATTGCCTCATTATTCAGCTCTCTCAATCACTCTCGCCCCATTGACACTGAGTAGTGTGCAGTGTAAAGGCGCGAGAGGGTTGGAGAGAGAGAGAGAGAATGAGGGTGAGACTGCTTCCTACTTCTCACTTCTTCTTTGCCCTGTGTGCATGTAGTTGTTGCGTGGATGTAGATTCACGAACAAGTCAAGGCTATGCGTTGGCAGGAGTGCGTTGTGCGTCGTAGATGCATATCGGTTGGTTCGGGTCGAGACAAAGAGAGGGGAGGATGGATGGCTGTGTGCGAGTCGCGTGGTGTGGGAGCGAGCGATGCGAGATGCGATGTCTGCCGGGCCGGGGATCGGGCGGGCCACGGAAGGCGCTTGCCCCACTTCCATCTCCTTCCCCTTCTCTTCCTTCCCCTTCCCCGTCCTCCATCCACCCACATCCATCCCCATTCAGTCCCCATTCTATCCATCCCCTCTTCTCTCCTCGTTTCCTCCATTTGCGCACCGCACACTCTCGCGCGCGCATTCAATACTTTTCAACCAGCGCACTCGTTTTTTCTTCTCCCATGCGTTTTGTACAGTGCAGCGGTGCTGGTTTCGATTCGAGTTTGGTTGTGAGTGTGGGATAGAGGATGGGAGGAGTGGTTGTGTGCCTGTGCATCTCTCCTGCCTCGCCTCTTCTCTCTCCTCTCTGCCTGATCCCGCTGCGACCGGCCGGCTGCGCCCTTCTGACCCCTGCTCAGTGTTGTCAATCCTCTCTACGATCTACGATCGTTTTCCTCTCCGTCTCTTTCCACCTAGTGCATTCCTCTCCCTCTACTATGTACTTTTATACACCATTCACGTGTTTGTCTCGTGTAGCGTTCTATTTCTTTCGCCAATCCAGGGCGTTCTGTTTTCTTCTTTTTCTTTTCCGTTCGTTTTCCGACCTGCTGCTGATTCAGCATGTTGTGTGCTTGGTGACCCCTTCTCTCTTCTCTCGCCGCTCTCTTTTTCTTCTTTGATACCCATGTGTGTCGGTCAGAACGATCATTTGTGTGTTTGCGTCTCGTCGTTCCTTTTCCACATCCACTCCTCTCTCTCTCTCTCTCTCTCTCTCTCTCTCTCTTCTCGTATACATCATGTCGAACCAGATCTGGATCGATTGCGTTGTCCCGGCTCTTTGTGTCGTCTCTCATTCTCATCCCACTCCCACCCTCCCTCCCCCCAATGTCTCCCTCATCCTTGGGTGCAGTGTGTCCTTTGTGTGGTTGGGCGTGTCTCGATTCGCGCACTCTATCTTGACATCTGCCTTTCCTCCCCTGCCCCGCTCCCCCTTGTTAATTGCCAGTCCTTATTTGCATAATGACCTGTTTCGAGCACATCCCTTGCAGCTGTCGGGAGGGATGAAAGGATGGTTGTGGGTGTGATAGATGTAGAGAGTGGGGGAGGGGGAGGCTGAATGAGTGAGCGATCCTCGACCGGTCTGCGTCTGTCTGTCTGTCTTGTCCGCTCTGTCCGCCCGCAGTCTGCCAGTGTCTGTCCCGTACATCCAGTCCCCACTGCGCATCCAATCCAATCCACCCCTGCCATGTCGGTTCATGTACATCCGGCTTTTTTCCGCGCGCGTATCCCGTATCCTCATTAGTCCACGCTAGTCCACTCTGTGGTTTTTGCGATGGGTGTGAGCTGTGAGTATTTGCGTCGTCGGCCCCTCTCTTTCTTTGCACTGGACACACACTTGCCAATGCTCGCGCTTACAGTCGTGCCAATTGTATAGGCCATGCGTACGTGTCTCTGCATGTCTGCTGCCCCGCGTCACTCACACACATTCGCGAACCTTCCATCCTCCATCTTCTTTCTTTCTGGCCGAGTAGCCTGACGACTTGTGATGTGCGCCGGTTGGCAGGGCGCTGCTCAGGTTGTTGTGTAGTTGGTTTTTGTGGCGGGGTGCACGTGTTAACTCGGTGCCTGGCGGTGCTGCAGTATAGCTGGCGAGTAGAGGAGGGGGAGAGCGGGCAGGGTTGTCTCGCTGTCCCTCTCCCCTCTCTCCTCTCTCGCTGTGAGTGGTCAGTGTCCGCTCGCTCGCTCGCTCGTTCCCCCGCTGTCAGCATCGATTCGCGCCCCGCCGGCCCCGCCAGCCCGCTCGCCCCTCTCTCTCACACACTCACTCACTCCTCTCACTCTGCCACTCACTGTCCACTGTATGTATGTGTGCCCTCGATTTGACCACATTATGCTCTCTCTTTCTCACACACACGCACTGCGCTGCGCAATATTAGCATGCGCGGGTCGATTTTTATAGTGGTGTGGGTATTGGGGCCAGGCAGGTGTTGGTGTGTCAGTGTCTGTGTGTACTCGGACTCGCGCATTGTGTGGCGCCGTCTGCCGTACCCCGCTCACGCATATTGCTTATCTTGCTATACGTGTGATTGGCTGTAGTCATACTGGATCTATACACATGGTTCCGTTCCCCTTGCGTTTGTCGCTGATTCACCGCCGATCAATGTTTGATAGCGTGGCGGCTGACTCACTGTTCTGGTGAATGGAGTAGTTGAGGGTTATCATATCGCTATCACTCCGTATCACATGTGTTGTCGCGCTCTCTGCGTGCTCTATCTCTTCTCCTCTCGTATCGGCTCACTTTTTACCCGTCGAATTGCCCCGATAGGGCTGTGTGTGTGGGTGTCTCGTCTCTTCGTTGAAACGCGATGCTGGCAAGGGTGGGCTGGAAGGCGGCCGAAGCTTCTCGAATCGCTCTTGTGCCGAATCACCGATCTCGCTTTGTTCGCTTCTAATATCGCATGACACGATTCCGCGGATTATTGGCCGCGGCAAAAACAGTGCGTAATCTGTAATGCCTTGTGGCGGAATGATGTGGATTGGGGGATTGAGTATGAATGGCGGGACCGGCTCAGCTCTCGCCATGCTATTTTTGTCGATCGTGGTTTTTCGTCGTTCGCAGACAATTGGCAAACAGAGGCCGAGTGAGAGTGAGGGGGGGAGGGGTGGGAGAGTGTGTCATTGTGTGGCGGGCTGCTGTCGCATTGCGGGCCCAGCCTGTGCTTTGCCCTCTCTGACTCTCCTCCTTTTCTCTCTTCTCCACGTGTGTGTTTGCTGAGTGCGCGTCGCTCCCCCCTCTGGTTTCATCCGATTTGCTCTGCGATGCCTTCTCTGTCGACTGAGATTCGATTCGGCGAAGGCGATAGAGAGAGTGAGTGAGCGCCCCCTCTCCTTGTCCCATTGTGTGCTCTCTCGTCGCCACTGCCCCAAATCGCAGAGTGGCTCGCGCGTGAGTTTTTTGCTCTTGAAACACACGAGTGTTTTTGTTCTCCCCCGTCTCCTCGAATCGAATGATTGTACTCGAATGATGATTGGCTAACGGTTCTTTTCGTTCGATTGCGAGCGTTTTGTCTGGCCAGTTGTTCTGCTAAGAGTAGGTGTAATCCGCCACTCTTTTTTTCGAAAGAGGAGAAAAGGGATAATTTTGCTCCTGCTTCGTGCAACGTTTTTTCGTTTGTCTCGCCAGCGATGAAAAGTAAAAGTGGCTTTTTCATTTTAATGATTGCCTCTATGTCTATGAGTGTGGGATAGATGATCTCCTTCTTTTCCCTTTCAAGTGCGATTCTCTCATCTTATCAATGACGAAATGAGCCGTCGGTGATGTATGTGGAATAGTGGAGTGGAAAGTGTAATGTCCATTTGACGAGATGAGAGTAATATCTATCGAATCGATGCCACTCTCTCACATCGATGCCATCTGATTCTCTTTCTTTGACTGCCCCGTCTTTCTTGTACTCTAGCGCACTAGTGTACAGTGTTGCCCTGTGTCGACTGTGCCATTCTCGCTCTACTCAATTGAGAGGGCATCTCATTCACTCTGCCTGCCTTGCGATGGCCGTCCGTTCATGTGGGTGAGAGAGTGGCGGACTGGTTTTTCCGTCCTTGGCACGGCAGAATAAGGGAGAGATGGCTGTGCGCAGTGGAAAGAAGGAAGGAAGGCAATGGCCGAGTGGAGCCGACTCTCTTTTGGCGGCCACCCAAACGTCGTTCCACCCTACCACTACCACTACTGCTTTGCGCTCACTTCTTATCGACTGCTTTCGCAAACACTTGATGACTGTCATCGTCGTTCCGTTTGCTTTCTTATGTACTGTACTGTGCACTTTTTTCTGGTTCGTTCTGCATTTCGTTTCGCAATGTTTCGTAGCGAGGTGTGAGTGCAGCGATCACTTATCGACTGTTTCTACCCCCCCTCTATCTCTCGCTATTCTCTAATCTCTCTCGTATTTCGTCATGGCATTTCTGCCAGGGTCGTTACCTGTCTCGTTGTCTGTCAAATGCGTTACCCAGTTTGCGCTTTTTTCTTTTGATTTTATCGCGCTGTTCTTTTTTCACCAGTCATCACTTTCTATTCTCTATAGTGACGTGTTGATTGTGGTGTTCTCTCCATTCATTCATCTATTCATGCCTTGCCTTGCAGCCCTCGCCGCTCAGCAGCCGCATCAGCAGCGCCAGCCTGTGTCTGGCTGCGCCGAGAACGAGGAGAAGGAGCAGTCGCCGCGGAGCAGCGACGAGCACGAAGCAGAAGGCAAGGACAAGATGGTGGCTGTGCAGCTGGCGGAGCAGCTGTCGGCGGCCGAGCAGCTCTCGGAGCAGCTGAGGGCGCAGCAGGCGGCCCTCATGCAGCACGTGCACCACAGAGAGCAGCACCTGTACTCGCAGGTGGTGCCCCAGCAGCCGCTGTCCCCCCACCACCAGCCCCTCTCGCCCCTGCTCCAGTCGCCGGAGGTGGCCAAGCTGGTCGCCCAGGCACAGGCCGGCATCCTCCCTCCCCAGTACAACCCGCTCCTCCTACAGATTCTGCTACAGGTGAGACACGTTTCCTCCTCTGTGTTTGTGAGCCTTGTTATTCTGATGATTCGTTTGCTAATGGTAGTTGTTTCAGCAGCAGCAGCAGCAGTTGGCAGCTGCGGCGGCGGCAGCGCAGAGCCAGCACGGACAGCAGCTGCTGGCCCTGCAACAGCACATGCAGCAGCACATGGCAAGCATGCACGCCGCCCCGCAACCGCCCACTGCGCACACTCAGGTGAGACAGACAGAGGGGGGAGACAGGGAGTGAGTGTGTGTGTTGTAGGCGCAGCTGTGTGCCCCGTCCGCGCCGTCGTGGATGTCTCCTCCCGTGTCGGCGTCCCCGGTGCCGGCCGTGTCGGACGAGAGCGAGCTGTCTGAGCTGTCCGAGCTGTCTCCGCGCCCGTCGTCGCCCCCCTTCAAGGACCCCGAGCAGCTGGCTGACCAGTCTCTGCTGCGTCTCCTCAACGCCTCCCAGCTCAGCGAGAAGGAGCACATTGCCGTGTCGGTCCTCGCTGGCTTCGCGTCGATGGCGCGCTAGGCCCCTAGCCAGTCGCCCCCTCTCTCTTGTTGTACCATACCGCGTCTCTCTCATTCGCGGGCCCTCCCTCTTCCCTACTCTCCCCTGTCTGTCGTCGTTTTGTCATGAGCAGCACCTCTCCTCTCCCCTCGTCGATTGGTTGAATACGTGTATAGTGCGGGCGGTCTGCCTGCTTCTACCACCCCATGTGTATATCCCCCTCCTTCTCTCTTGTGTGCAGTGCTAGTGAGCGTCTCTCTCTCCTTTTCCAACGCACCCCACCCACAACCACCACACATACCCCCGTCGAAACACAAAACGAGTATCTTTGCCGCAAAACATCATAAAAAATAATAAAATTGTTGAAAGCTAATCGCGTTGCTGTTGTTGTTTTGAAAGGAGAGGGGTGGAATCCGTTGCTATCACGGCTCGAGGCAAGGAGTGTCTCGATTAGATTGTGTTATCGTTGAGCGGAGGGGGTCAGCTAGGCGGTGTCAGATTGCGGTATGACGTCACTGGAGGCGGTTATCGACGGAGAGGCTTCGGAGACGGACGACGAGCTGGAGGTGGAAAGGAAGGAGCAGGAGCAGCTGGCGCCCGCGGAGGAGCTGCCGGTCATCGACCTGCCCAAGAGGTTTGTGTGGTTTGGATTGGATGAAGCCAGACGGATGGGCAAACATGGCGACCGGTCGACGCATAGCAGACGCCCTCTTCCCGGTTCAGACACACGAGCAGTGCCGACTGCACTAGGAGAGGGGAGAGAGAAAGAGAGACCGCACTAGCCTAGTGCGGTCTCTCTCTCTCCATCTCTCTCCACAACCGGTGTTTCATTGTGTTCCGCGCAGCTAGCATCAGCACCCCGGCGAGCTATTTTTTATGAGAGAAAACATTGAAAATGGTGAGAGTGAGAGAGGAGAGAGCGACGAGAGATCGCGGTGGATTAGGAGCGAGCGAGGGGATAAGAGGACCGCGCGATTCGTACGAAACCGCATTCAGTGTGCGCACAAAAAGTGTGTGTGGGGATTGGGGAAAAACGCGAACGGTTTTTGGTGGTTCAACAGTAGTAAAACGGGTTGGTTTTGTATGCCATTCGTTGATGACTCTTTTTTTTTACTACTTCTGTGCGTACGGGATGGAAACTGTGGCGGGCGAGAAATCGGAGAAGTTGGCAGTTTGTTGAAGGAAAGAAATCGAAGACGAACGTAAAAAAGAGCACACAAAAAGTGTGGCGACGGTGGAAAGGCCGACGCGGCTGCGGCAATATGGGACTGCGGGGACTGGGTTTTCTATACCTCTTTTTTTTCTAGGTTCTGGAATGACGTTTTTTTAGTCGAGCTAACGTGATACGTGATAGGTATTGTAGATTTGTATAAAATTCTTATGTAATTCGTGGCACCTATATTAAAAATTAAAATTAAATTTATTACACCACAAGGATGCGTCACACATGAAATGCCTGTGAACAATGACAATGGAGGGACAGCAGTAGAGTACTAGATGGTATGGCTCTAGAAAACCAGCAATGAGAATCCACGATGACGGTGTGTCTTCTGGCTAGCGGCTGACAACGTGTCAGGGTGGTCGCCAACCCACCGCGGTAGCGGAACTTCTTTAACTTCTTTTATATTGAAGGCTTGGTGGGAATCACCCCTTTTTCCGTGTCTAACCCGTATGTGTTGAGTGCTCGAGTGCACGTGGATGAGCGTCTGTGCGTGGGCTGGCGTCGCGTCGCCTCCGCCGTCCTCTCCCTTCCCCCACCCGCACCCACCGCCAAGCTACTCGCACCCGCCACACAACACTCGTTCGCCACCATACAGGTCCGCACACATGAGTTCGAATAGACTGACTGATTGTTGTTTAGGCGTGCGCGCACCGCATGCGTCTGGCGGCGGACGCAGCGTGTCGCGCGGAGGCGGCTGCGGCGGCCCTGGCAGACGCCGCCGCACTCCTCCCCCACTCCATCAACGAGAGCTACACAGGACTGCACATACACTGATATTGCTTGTACATGTACATAACATACTATATACATTTGATTTGTGCATATTTCTCGGGCAGTTTTTGATATGGTATTTATTCAAGCTTTCAATGATCTCTGTAGAAAATCGGTTAGGAACAATGCACTACACTGATTGTGAAACCGATGTAACGATAAAAAAAGGACAGAAGAAGTGGAAGAAGATAGAGTCGATGGAAATGGAAGAACGGGCGTGTGGCGTTCGTCGTCTCGCGAAGGTGCAGAGAGACGTCAAGGCGTCTCGAGGAGATGGGCCCATACCACTTGCAGTCCGTGGCATAATCTATAATACAACAAGTATGCAGTAATTCATAAGTGCGCAAAAAAATAAATGTATTTCAATGACAAAACAACTAATATACTTGTATAGAAGTTAGAAAAAAACACTCACCTGTAATGTACTATGTACTGAAGCCCAGTAGAGACGTTATGAGGAGCAACACCACTTCACTCATCAGTCAACTATCTGAATGTCTCCCTCCCATCTGACTCTCTTCTACCCCTTTCTCCTTCCCTTTCCATTCATTATAGTGACGGCCAGTATATACAGTGCGTCTCCAATGGGTTATGCCTTTGCAATCAAGAGAGTCCTCATATGGGAGTGGCTGCTGAAAATATCGTATGTCCTAGAACTAGTTCACTATAATAACAAGACACTCACATCACGTTATGCTTCTCCAGCCAAGAACTCGTCTAGTAGCTGGATGCTATCGAACTCCGCCAGCGCAGTCAGCACCGCCACTTCCGGTTCGCAACTCTGGAAGGATACACTATATGTCTCATCTCCCTCACAGTGATCACCATCAGATCGTTGTCGCCCAGACGCCTTCGTTTCACAACTTTGAAAGGCTCGTCGAACAGAAGCCTCCGGTTCGCAATCTAAAAACGACGCTTTCTTTCGATCGTACCCTCCTACTCCTCTCTCGAACCTCTCACTCGTACCTTTCGCATCTCGGGGATGATATGCTTGTTCAGAAGGTCCAGGGAAAGGTTCTTGACCTTTACCACCATCTCAGACGGACAACGTGTGACACGCTGCAAAGAAAATATATTGACATTTGCCATTGTGGGGTGTATGAGAGAAGAACGTACCTCGTCGGTCAGGGCTTTTTCACATCTCGCGTACAGGAGTTGATTCTGCTCGAGCCCCTCTGTGAATGCGATGTTGGTCTCGGCGAGTGAGTTTTTTCTGAAACAAGTTCTACACGTTGCATTCTACGAACAAGTCGTTCCATGGCTCAATATTCTCATAGCAAATTTCATAGCAAACTCATAGCAACTCATAGCAAATAGCAAACGAAACTCACATCCACTTGAAATGTTGAATATGTGGTGTCTATTTCGATGTGTAATACACAACTTTTCACAAAACTCGTGATCTAGTAACCGTGAATAACCCACCAAACGATCCGTCATTTCGAGGATGAGGTTGTAGAAGGCAGGTCGTACGTGAGAGACGTGCAGAGTCAATCGGCTGAGGAACAGTCTGTGCAGGGTGTCGTATAACTTCCGTTCCGCCTTTGTCCGAGCAGCATCGTTGATCGACTTGCACAGGCTTTCCAAAGTGGTCGTTCTGAATTAAGGAATTTGAGGCGACTTCCATGTACTCTTAAGTTACTCAAAAAGCTCTCAATGCAATACACAAGTACAAAACACATAATCTGGATCTTGAATGAGTGAGAATTGAATGTGATTCGACCATATCTGAAGTCGATAACTTGCTTGATTCGCGATTTCAGCGCACAGTATACCAAATGAAGACTACAGTAACCTGACACATGCAAAAATCTTATTACTCACATGCGGTCGAACACTCCAGATATCCATGGTTCGACCAAAGCAACGAACTTGTGAGCGTTGCCAACCGAAGTGTCTTGAGAGTCGAGTAGTTCCTTAAAAAAGGCTTATTATTTTCTAGACATGAAAGTCCATCCCCCCACTCCATCACAAACCTTGATATGGGAGTACATGGAATGGAGCGTGGTGAAGTGTGGCTCGACGGCCTGGCGCATCGACGCGAGGGTAGCGCAATCAACGAGTTGAACAGCCAGCTCCTCTTTTCTGAAAGGAATACAGTAAAAACAACTGCACAACTGCACAGCCACTGGTGGTCGTTTCCCCACTCGAATGGGTCGTCGCGGATAAGCTGCTCTATGGCCTTCTCTCGCCGTTCCCTTGACTCCTGGTAGAAGTAGGCATCGTGTGCGAGGTTCTAAAAGTGGAATTACAAGGTGAACAATTTCAATCACGAACCTGTAGTTTCAACTGGACCACGTCCATGAACATCTGCACCTTGCAGCGCCTTTCCTTTGTCATCTAAATAGATATGTATGAATAAGTGTTGTATCGCCGTGGAGCATACTCACCTGCAACTTGCGAACGCCATCCTCTGCTAGCAATCGCTCAACCATTCGCTTCTTGGTGTTTCCAAGATCTCTCCACGGTTTACGTGATCACATCGAAGCTCTGAAAGATCTCGCAATGAAATACGCTATTATGGAAGAAACCGTGAACAAATGAATCTAGCCCAAAAGTGAGACTTTTTCAAACCATGTTTCGACCAGAGCGCGCACAGTAGACAGGAGAGGTGGAGGGAGAACTCTCCGCTCCTAACACAGATAACCACATACTGCACAGTAACCCTCAACCCGAATACAATATCCCGATACGCCCAGACCAGATAGATATCACATATACTCTGCACCAAAGCGATATTTTTCGATCTACCTCGCTTGCAGTTCGAAATACGGTGCCATAACCGTCTGCCTCTCTTGTTTTGCGCACTATTGCCGAGAGCTGACTCTCCGTCTTCCTCTGATCTAGCCCACCGCGCGCAACTTATTGCGAGCATATAACATATAACTATAGAGAGAGAGAGAGAGAGAGAGAGAGAGAGAGAGAGAGAGAGAGAGAGAGAGAAGCATAACAACAAGGTGACATGGGCACGGTACAGGGGGATCGAACCAGGGAGATCGATTACCGGCTCGACATTAGAGCGGCGGACGTTCGAGTATACGGCTTGTTCGGGTAGATCAGTAGATCGGGCGGGAAGGGAATGGCGGGAGCGGAGGCGCGGCACACTGTGTCCGTTGTGCAAGACCACACGGCCAGTTCAATTTCACTTTTTGACGATCATAAATGGTTGACTCTGAGAAACTGCAGAATATTTGATTATTTCGTTTGTCGTCTGATGAGATGAATGAACTTTCTTTCAGCCCGGGAACCCGGTTGCCTACTCTTCAGGGAACCCGGTTCAGCGAGATTCACAATGGAGAGATGCCCCGGTATTGTTTTGTTGTTCGCCAAGACGCTCATCATCTGCCAGCTGCACGCGTATGCCTCAATTCTCGCCTCGCCAAGAGGCAAACCAAATCTGTTATAATAGGATCGCACTTAGCTCAGGATTTCCGACCGGATTACGGACATCGCCCTTCCGCCTTGCAATGAAACGAGGTGAGTACAGAGGGGAGAGAGAGGAGAGAGAGCGAGAGAGAGATGGATAGAGAGAGAGAGAGAGAGAGAGAGAGAGAGAGAGAGAGAGAGGGGACGCGTACCGTGTACTGTCGGTACACGTCCGGCTGGTGCCCGAGAGAAAAGATAAGAGAATGCCCGAGAGAAAAGATTAGAGAAAAAAATCTCTGAAATTTCACGGAATCACAAAACACGGGAACAATCCTGCGTCTAGTTCTATTGTGGGCGCGCAAATGAGTTCCACTCTTTTCACAAGAGACATTAGGGTGGTTAGACAACGATCAGACCCCTTTGAATGATGTTTTCAATTTGACAAAATTTTGCGTGGGTACCCAAGACCGCTGCTTGCTAATCGAGAGCGTTACCACTACGCCACTTGGTCATGTGAGAGGGACTGCGAACTAGAGATATGAACGGCAAAGACAAATATGCTGCGCATTTCGTTCAGTATACGGTATGTTCAAAATCCACGATAATGTATTCAACGAAAAATCCTGAGCTAAGTGCGAGTTTATTATATTGTTTCGTTACTTGTTCTCGCATCACATTGTTATTGTAGGTATTACCATATCCCTGATAAAGGCGTAAAGTCGAAATAACGGATATAAAGATAAGTATTTTCAAATACTCCTGGTCTAGGGACCGCAACGTGAGGTGTAAAGTTTGTGTCGAAATCATGTAACATTTTCTGACTGGACGCGTTACTCGTTGTAACTAGCGTAGAACGATTCGCCCTTCCGCGCTGATTCCAACGGTATTCGATTTATGGGAAAACGTGCCCCGTAAAGTAGTGAAAATCGATAAAAAGTGATATGATGACGTCATATTTCTTTGATCTAGCCGCCATTGCCCAAAATGAGTAATGAAAAATGATGTCATAAGAGACGTGTTTCATCAAGTACTGATTGATTACAATCAACCGAAGCATAGTGGTACTATTAGAAACGGATATATTCATAATTTAACTATGAATGACGTCATCATTTCTTTGATCTCGCCGCCCTCTGTCGCACTTTCCCTGTGTGAGCGCGCGCTCAGGTGCGCGCGCGCCGCGCGGAATTAGAGCGCAATGTGAACGATGAACCCTATGAACAATATATATTTTTGAAATCAGCTTAAAACAAACTACTTTAATAAATCAATTGCTATACAATATCCAAACATCTGAAATTCTCATTGTGGTCCCTACTCCTGGTCCCTGGCTCTAACATCTCACATCACAATATAGCACGGAGCTAAAACGCGGGACAGATATACATACATTGAGTGTTCCTGCAAAGAATCTCCTCTGAAATTGATTCGTAGGCACGCCTACGAGTGTCTCGAATTGCCGCACTCGACGTCATCTGGTGGTCCTTCTGGAGCGAAATCGCAAAATCGGGGCTCATACAAAGTTTGTAGGGGTCCCTGGCCATGACATATCCAAATTTCAAGTCAATCCCTTCATCGGTGCAAAAGGAGCTACAGCGAATCTGAAGCCTACTCGACTCGACCTACACTGTGACTGGAGAGGATACTGTATTTTCAATCAAAGTGATCGGATCGACCTGTAACCTTGCAAGTGGACTCGTATAGACCCAAGCAGTCGACCTTCATCATAACAACTCTCAATCTCAACTTTTCTTTTATCTAGATGACGTCACTGTCATCATCAAACAACAAACAAGATAACAATCGATAAACAATCAATAAATAACAAGAATCTAGTGATAACCAGAAGTACAAATTGGGTGTTACCCACTCAACAAAACAGATAAAAAACAAAACCATTCACAGAACACAACAGAAAACTGGACACAGGGCATGGGGAAGACAGACAAATTGGGTGTGATCACTTCCAGAGTGCACGGAACTTGGGGTTGAGACGGTGCACGTTGCAGTTGGCAACGTGAATAAACATCGCCTTCTGAGTGCGCACCGTCTCACCATAGTTGCCGAAGGTGCCGACCAGGGTATTGTCGTGCACCTTGTGATAGTGCTCGACACCCTGCTCGCACACCAGGCCAAGTGACCCGTGCTCTCGGAGGAAGGGGGCGAGGTGGTAGAGGAGATGGTGAACCTTAGGGGTGTACCTGAGGGGAATGAAGTCCTCCTCGATCGCCTTCGCGATCACCTTCCTCAGCGTCGCCGCAGCCTTCTCGATCACAGTGATCTGGTCGTCGTTCATGAAGCGAGCCTTGGACGCCTTGAAGAGAACGGTGAGCGGGGTGAGGAACTCCTTGTACTGCTCCACTCGCTCCTTGACACACGCCGCGTCGCTCACGCTCTCCAGAACAGCCAGGATCTCCGTCGAGTTCGAGAGAAACCCGTGTACGTCGTTTCCGGTCATGGTACCTAAACGACTACGGTAATCATAATCGCTCCGCCCCTTCTAGCCCCGCCCATTTTTGACCAATTTGGCAGATATTTGTGTCCTTATTGTTTCTTCGTGAACAATAGTGATTCTTATTCACCGTTTCTGTATCATTTAGTCTATTTTTCATGTGCATGTCCCGCCTCCTTAGATCCCGCCCCTCAATGAGGTCATCATAAATTCACCTCCATGATACTGCCGGACACGTACGTGGTACTTCTCGCAGATCCTATTGAACTGCTTGATCTTCGGGTGAGCCACACAAGCCCATAATGACATCGGTAGCCTTGAAGTCCGACGTGTTGAACTTCTTCAGCGCTGCTGGTCTCCGAGTGCCATTCTTGTCCATCCATGTGAGTCCGTCCAACTCCTCCATTGCTCGGAACACATCCTGCAAACGAGACCTGATTTTATCACAAAAGTGGGCGGGGCTTAGATGGGCGGAGCTAAAAACTACAGTAACCCACCTCGGCTCGCAGCTTGAGAGACTTGTAGTCGTCAGTGCCAAGGTAAACACAGGCAGGAAACCAGTTGTGAGGGGAGTTTACCAACCCCTCAGGTCGGTTTGCCACCGAGATGAGTACCTTGACACTGTCTCCTCCTTTGTCCGTCCCCTCCTTGAACCAGATGGTGTTGTCGAACTATTCTTCGACAACGAGTAGTGGAGCAGTCAGATCGAGCATCTTCTGTACGTATCCCTTCAGATCTCGTACCTAGAATTACAAGATTACCATAGGATAGGAGGAAGAAACCGTTTGAGAGACATGTTTTATTTTCAAACATGTGAAGTGAAGTGGTAGGAAACGAATGAAAAATTTACGCTAAAAGTTAATTTTAAATTTTACTTTGGTTGAGTTGTCCGGCAGACTGCGCGCAGTTCTCTGTAAACAACGGTGATCCGCATCCGAGGTTTTGTGAAGAGATGCGTGTAGTGAATACACACAAATACACTACATTTCTCACCACCATCTTTTTTGTAAATTTTTTTTCGAGCGAGCGTATATATATGTATTTACTTCGTTTGTGTTTTGCGTGTATATTTAGAGTCCTTCTTTGTATCGCATTTTTGTCGACGAACACATTGTTATTACAGGATGCCGTACGCGAACCAACCTATAGTAACTATTCTTGAATACAGCGATGAGGTGAGTAGCATCCTTTTTTGTATTGTTTATTATATGTTGGGAAATATGTAACGAGTTTTTGTACTCCTTTGTATATGAGGTAATTCAGCGTGTCCGATTCTGTCTCGAGGACACCGATCTGAGCGTCGCCAATTCGCTGCGCCGTGTCTTCATCGCAGAGGTACGTTTCTTTGTGTACATTCGGCATGTTTCGAATAACACAATCAGTATAATTCTTAGTGTTATTTGTATTACTATAATTTCGCAAATGCGTCTAGGTGCCGACGATGGCGGTCGATTGGGTGCAGATCGAGTCGAACACCTCCGTCCTCCACGACGAATTCGTCGCTCACAGGTACTCTCTGAATTCACTTATTCATGTTTTACGTTACGTAAGTATGCTATTTTCAGAGTGGGCTTGATTCCTCTCACCAGTGAGAACGTGGTAGATCGCATGCAGTACACCAGGGTGAGTCGTGTCGCGTGAATGTCTCGAACGCGTTGCTGCAGGACTGCACGTGCATGGACTTCTGCGACTCGTGCTCGGTGCAGCTGACGCTGAACGTGCGCTGTCGGGAGGAGGCGACGCGCGCGGTCACGTCGGCCGATCTGGAGAGCAGCAACCCCGAGGTGGTGCCGGCCGCCGGCGTCCATCTGCAGAGACGCGCCGGACACATGAGCGACGACTACTCGCAGGTAGACACACTGCACACGGATATTATTGTGTTTTTCTGCACTTTACTCTGCCTTACTCGTCTTTTCTCGTGCGTTCTCTCACTTTTGTATTCTCTCGCAAAATTGCACAAGATATTTTTGAGACGTGTTGTGTTCATTCAGGCGGACGACATTCTGATCGTGAAGCTGCGCAAGGGACAGGAGGTGAGCATGAAGTGCTACGCGAAGAAGGGCTTCGGCAAGGAGCACGCCAAGTGGAACCCCACTTGCGGCGTCGGATTCGAGTACGACCCCGACAACGCGCTCCGCCACACGGTCAGCATTCCGTCGACACATTTCGAATATCCTTTTTTATCATTTACTTTGTCTATGCTGGTGTAATATTTGACTTTCGTTTCATTCTACGTATTACATATGTAAATACAACCATTCATGTGTATACTCTTGCTGTAGGTGTACGAGAAGCCGCACGAGTGGCCTCGGAACGAGTTCTCTGAGTTGGAGGAGGGGGAGCACCAGGCGCCATTCGATCCCACCGGCAAGCCCAACAAGTACTGGATCACCATCGAGTCTGCCGGACAGCTCAAGGTGCGGTCATAGTTTACGATTGCGAATATTACTCACTGGTTGTGTTGTTCTGTGAGTGGTGAGTAGCACTTACGAATAGTATATCTTCGTATATATCTACTTTCATATCTTTGACGTTTTCATATTGCGTGTTGTAGGCGGAGACGATTGTCCTGTCGGGTGTGAAGATGCTGAAGAAGAAGCTGAACGACCTGCAAGCGCAGCTCCACAAGGAGCTCATGAACCACGGCATGGGACAATAGATGACGTCACTCTGCCCAATGACGTCACGCATCACCCATTCTCTAAGCATCTCATGTTTTGTTCTGTCATTATCACTTGTTTGATATTTATTGAAGCCCTCCACGTTTTGTTGATTGTTGTTATGTTGCAAGCAGTCGGTGTATGTGTAAATGTTGTCCGGTACGATATTGAATTTTTGTATCATATCACATGCGTCGTCAATGCGCTGAAATACTTTCCTTTTTATTCATTGATAATGTGTTTATTGAATGTCTAGATGTCGGAGGGCGGTCGATTCGGCTCCCTGGCGAGCGCGGCCGAAATCGAGAAGATGAGGGTGAGTGGGGGTGTACTCTGGATGCATGCTAACGACGTATAATTGCTTGAGCGTTTGAACAAAACGACCGCATCATTTATATATGAACCGTTACGGTAGCATGTACATTCTCATTCTTTTATTGTCGTACATTCATGGGTCCCTCGTACGCATAACCTTGCCGATCATAATAAACATTACATTGCATGTAGTTGCAGGCGCAGCAGTCTGTGAGCGCGTCTCTGAACCGCGGAGAGACGATGGACATCGATTCGATCGAGAGCAACACCGAGAAAGAGGTGCGCCCCTATAGTACTCATCCGCTAAGAGTTCACTCGTCCCTGATACTACTCTTGGTTCTTGTGCTGCCGTTCTATCGTATGCAAATGTGTCAGGTGCTGGCGGAGTTCGAGCGTCGTCGTCGCGGGCGCGGCATGGTGCTGCCCACGGACGACCACCAGGTGAAGATGAAGCTGCGCTCCCTCAACCAGCCCATCTGCCTCTTCGGAGAGGACCTCATGGACAGGTGGGAGACTGAATCGACTTTGTAAAGTTAGGTTGTGCGGACAAATGCATGTGGTGTTTAGGCGCGAACGTCTGCGCGCGATGCTGTCGACAATGAGCGAAGACGAGGTGGCACAGGTGCTGATGGAAGAGGAGGAGAAGAAGACTGGTGCGTGGAGGAGAGAGGGAGAGAGAGAGGGAGGATGTGAGCGATGAACAATATAGTGATATGGATGTGGTGGTTGTGTTGCAGACCAGCAGGAGCGCGACTCTACCACGTGGTACCACCGCGGTCCGGCCTCGCTGCGCGCTGCCCGCTTGCGCATCGCAGACATGAGCCTGCGCCGGGCGAAGGCGCGGCTCGAGAAGGCCAGGGCAGAACTCGCCCGGCCACAGCACGAGAAGGCACTCCACAGACAGGAGGCACACAAGTCAGTTTGTTGTTGTTGTCAAATCAGATCATTTCAATATGACTTTGTGTGTTGTCAGTGGAAAGTGTGGTTGCATTAGAAATCAGACCACTTTCTAATATCTACGTGCTCTATGCATATAGTGGTGTTGTTGATGCGCACTCTTGATTGCAGGTTCGTGCAGCAGTTGAACCTGCACGCGTCTCAGGTAGCGGACACGCGGCCCGTCTCATTCTGCGAGTTCTCACCCGACAGCCAGCATATAGGTACGGGGGTGGGAGGGAGAGACTGATGGGCTGTCCCAGGTGTACTGTATACACTTGCTGTGTTTCAGTCACCTCTGGCTGGTCGGGCCAGTGCTGTGTGTGGAAGCGGGAGGACTGCAGCAAGGTGCAGAAGATGACGGGACACTCGGTGAGTGGAGGGAGTGGAGAGGGGGGAGAGAGGGGGAGGGGGAAGGCTGTCTTTGCAGGCTCCGTCGGGCTGTGCTCGCTTCCACCCGCGGGCATTCACCGGACAGAGCAAGAGCGAGGTGAACGTCGCCAGTTGCGCGCACGATGGTCAGTGGTGTTCATTTATTGATTTATTTTGTTTTTTGGTCTGATTGACGGTACTGCAATACATTGAACTCTGTTAAGGTACGGTGATGCTGTGGTCGTTGGACAAGGAGCAGCCTCTGGCGGAGCTGGAGAAGCACACGAACCGAGTGAACAGACTCGCCTTCCATCCCGATGGAAGACACCTGGCCACCGCGTGGTGAGAGGGGGGAGGGAGGGAGGGGATTATGATGTCATATCAGAGAGTAGGTGTATTGGTTCAGTGAAACTGAGACGGTATGGATTGCATGATATGCAGGAGAAAAGTGAGATGGATATATAGATGTTGTCCCCTTGCAGCTTTGACCAGACGTGGCGCATGTTCGACATTGAGACGGGCGAGGAGCTGCTCATCCAGGAGGGACACAGCAAGGTGGGGGGAGAGTCGGTTATCCTCAATGGCCAGTGCCAAGTGTCCACACCGCCCTTGTCTGCTCGTTGCAGGGCGTGTCTGACGTGGCGATCCACCCGGACGGCTCGCTGGCGCTGACGTCTGGTCTGGACTGCTACGGGCGGGTGTGGGACCTGCGCACCGGACGATGCGTCATGTTCCTCGACGGACACACCAAGGAGATACACTCGGTCGACTGGATGCCCAACGGGTCGGTCGGAGGGGGAGATTAGTGTAGAGAAGAGATTGGTGCGGAGAGGACTGCATGTCCATATTTCTAGGTTCGAGATGCTGTCGGCAGGTGCGGATAACACGGTCAAGGTAAGTGGGGCTTGTATTTTTTTACAATAGATTGGTTGATTGAATGGCATATGTGTAGGTGTGGGATGTGCGCATGCGTCGATGTGTCTACACCATGGCAGCACACTCGTCCGTCATCTCCAGGATCAAGGTAGATCAATTGAACCGCGCCTCCCTCTTCCTCTCTCTCCCTCTTTTCTCTCTCTCTCTCTCTCTCTTCCTCTTTCTCTCTCTCTCTCTCCCTCTGTTCCCTCTCTACTTTTGTTGACTGTCGTTAGTCGTTTGCAGGTTGACAAGGAGGGTCAGTACATAGTGACGTCTTCTTTCGACTGTACCCTCAAGCTGTGGAGTACCAAGGGCTGGCAGCCACTGCGCAGTCTGCAGGGACACGACACAAAGGTATACAATACGAAAGGCCTTGTCATTGGTATCAGCGGTTGATTGCATCATTGCAGATCATGTCTGTGGATGTGTCTCCGGATGGCAAGTGGATCATGTCCGCAGCCTTTGACAGGACATTCAAGCTATGGAACCAGTGTGATTATTGAAGAAGGAGAGGAGGGCGGTTGTTGGCGGTGGTATCATATAACGTTGTTTTGTTAGCTTGTGGTTTGTGTTTTGATGGTCTCAAGTTGATTTTGTAATAAATATTGATCAATGGATTGCTTGAACGTTGAAAGCGTGGGAACACTTTGACCTATCGGACGTTCGATTGTTTCTAGTGTGTGTGGTTGAAAAGGGCAAGGTCAGTGAGCTAGAGGTTATCACAAGCGATCAATGAGCGGACGGATAGGGAGACTGCTCATCCCCCGCATCTCCTCATTTGCTTTTTCATGCACACGTGTTCATTAGGATGATGTAATGGATCTCTCTCCTTCCCTTCCTCTCTCCACCCCTCTTTCTCTCCCTCCCTCCCTCCCTCTCTCTTTCTCTTTCGTGATAAAGAGAGGATGAGAGACGCATGGGTCCTTTACACTCACTCTCTTGTCTCTTTTTCTTGCCTAGCAGACGTGCTTAGACTGCTAGCTGTCTAGATCTTGTGTCGTGTTCCTCTCTCTAACAGGCTACAATCGAGTGTCGCTGTTTTCTCTTTGTTGGTTGTTGATTTTGTGATCTCTCGTTCGCACGCACTGTCGCTTTTCTTATCCGTCCTCCCTCTTTTGACCCTCGCTCGTTTTGTTTGAGCAGTGCCGTAGTCTGTACCCCGCTGTTGTTGTTGTGTGTAGTGAGGGAGATTTCGAAAAAGAGCACAGAGATACTATCACTGTTATATCACCTGCCTGTATGTTTTGACTGATGTTGTTAGTTGCGGTGTCTTGCTTGCTTTCTCTTCTCATTTGATGTTCTGTGTTGATTTAGCGTTTGAGTCTCTCGCGAAAGCGTGGGAGATTAAAATGTGAACGTTTAGCAATCGTAAAATGTGTCTGAATCATCTTGTATCGATGGGTTTGATAGGAGTTTTGCCTTGGTTTGCACTCGCGCTGTACTCTTATCGTTTATTCAATCAGCCCCCAATGCATAAGCATCAGGTGTGAGGTGGTTGATCGTTCGGAGAACTTCATGATTCCACGACCATTGAAGTACAGTGTACTTTGTTGTGAAACAGCGACGGGTGCGCGCGAAGATTACCACTGTTGACCGACACTTGTTTGAGTGTGTGAGGAGGGAGGGAGCAGGCGCGGGGAGGAGGAGCAGGTGGGAGAAGGAGCAGGGAGCAGGGCGGCTCTCTTTCGACCCTGCTTCTCTCGTTTCCGGATAGCGGCGGATCACTTCCCTGTATTGACTCGCGCATCCTTTTCACTCCCTCCTACCAACTGGATACGACCGCCGTTGCTTCTTTTTCCGCGCTTTGTTTTTGATTGGCTGTAATGGATTCGCAATCTCACTCCACCATCTCGCTTTTTGTGTCCGCTACACGAGTCTACGCGCATTTTTCAAGGATTCTGATTTGAGTTTTGCGCATCGTCGGCGGCGGTTGGTTGGGGGAGGGGAGGAGATAGGATCTGGCGCGTCTCCTCCGGATTCATTCCATCGCTATTACGCAACGCTAGCGAGTGTCTATTTACGCCAGGCGTATGTGTGCTGATCGTATCTTCCGACAGTACTATATTTGGCATGGTAGTACCAATAGAGGTACTGTGTCGTTGTATTCAACCTCTCTTACGTCAGCGATACGTTTTTCAATCGCGCCTCGTGTATGTTTGGCTATGTTGTTCTCTCGTCGCGCCCGCTTGCTCTTGCGCCTTCGCGACTTTCTCTTTCCCTCTCTCTCTCTCCTTTCCCCTCTTTCTCTCTCTCGACTGTTCTCTACCATGTGCTCAACTCGATTGGACACGGCTCTTGAGTTGCGCGTCTTTCCGTGTTCTTTGCGCACGTGATACGTTTCATGCAATCCCACGATACGTTTCATGTGCCGGCAGCACGTGCGCAATGTGTATAGTAGTGTCGAGGGCTCATCATTTATTCATATTGCCATTCCTCTACCCCTTGTCGCCCTCTCCTTTCTGGATGCTCGGCTACATTGCTACTTCTCCTTTTCCTTGCCCGCCTTCCACGCGATCACTATCTACAATCGAGTTCTGCATAGCTCCTTTCGTCGTGCCTTCGGGCAGAATTGAATTAGCTGACGCACACGCAGTTTTTGCGAGAGAGAGAGAGAGAGAGAGAGAGAGAGAGAGAGAGAGAGAGTTCTGCTGCCCTTTTGCTGAGCCCCGTAGTCTCTTGAAGTTTATGGGATGTTTTTGGGTGTCTCTAATGTTTATTCCACTGTTTGTTTTCTGTTGCTATATTGTCGAGTGCCACAATATAGTAACTCGGCGGCTGAACGATATTGAAACAGCTTTGTGTCTATTGAGCGACGGCTGATAAGAATGTTTACTCGTTTTTATCATATCATATCAATTCCAATTGCCCGTGTGTGTTTCTGCTCTCTGCTTGCAGGCGGTGTCTATACTTACTTATACATACTTCCATGGCGGGTGAAGGTGTTGCCACATTTCTATCTCTCATTTTACTGCATTCTCGATTATCGTGTTTCGCTTTCACACGCTGTGTCCGTGGTATATAGTCAGTGGTATTTCAGGGAGATGCTATCGCCTTCCATACCACAAGTCACGCAAAAAGAAGTCATCGACACGGATGAAACGTACGTTTTCAGTTATGTACAATGAAAGTGTGATGAAATTTGTCGATCGTTTAGAAAGTCCTTGTTCCGTCGCTCGCCTTCACTAACGAGCGGTGAGAAGGAGAAGAAGAAGGGCCGGCCCAGAAGGGGATACTCGCTCAGGAATATGTTCAGCAAGTGAGCTCTCTCTCTCTCTCTCTCTCTCTCTCTCTCTCTCTCTCTCTCTCATCCCTTCCTCCTAGGTCTCGCACTCCATCGTGTCAGGCTGGCAGCGATGGCGCTTCCATCAACTCTTCCAGCTCCGAAGAACCCTGCATCGGAGGGTGAGCGCTCAAGTTTTTTATATGTTTTTTTTGTCGTGTTCCTGTTTCAATGTTTCAATGTTTCGTTTCGTGTATCACATGTCAGTCGACCCATAAAAGGAGAAAAGACTGATAACGCGTGGTTATAGTTAGGAGGGACGAGTGAATAGGGATAGGGTGATGTGCTGCGGTAACCATGCGATAGTGATAAGAGGAGCTATGCCAGTGATAGGAAGTGATTGGCGGAGTGAAAGGAGTGCTCTCGCTATCGATCCGTCTGTGTGAACAGTGATAGATTTACGACCCAGCGATGAAACATGTATATGACCGTTTTACTATCGGAGCAGAGAGCAAGAGAGGATTTGCATAATCTGCCGCAATCCCCTGATCGAGACATAGTGCGGGTGACTTTGACTCACTCGTCACTACCACCGCCGCTGTCGCACCCTCTCCCCTCTCTCCCGATCGATCGATATGGCGTTGCTCGATCAGCTGATAGTGGGTATGGTGGAGCGTGCGGTGGAGTCGCCCAGGGAGGGGGAGCAGCGCAAGGAGGAGGAGGAGCAGGAGCAGCGGCGGAGGCGGCGGGAGGAGAGCGAGCGCCGCAAGCGAAGCCACCACATGTCGATCCGATACTCGGCCGAGGACCTGCTCATCTTCCAGTGAGTCCCTAGTTGCGTCTCTTGTTGTGAGAGTGAATGAGTGAGTGGTCGGCGTCTCGTCGTCCCACGCCAATAGTCTCGTCGTGATTGGTCGGCTAGACTCCCCCTCTCTCTCCATCTGCCTCGATGCGTCTAATCACCGCGGGAGCGTTCGCTTTCTCCCCCGGAACGCCCCAATAACACCTGTGAGCTCTCCTTTCTCGACTCGATTGGATGGAGCGCAAGCTGTCGAAGAGTGCTTCTGCGCACTCGCTTGGCCGGCGCGCGTCCGAGACGTACGAGGGTCTGCTCACCCTGCCCACAGTGCTGGAGGAACACACCCTCGCACTGCACAGGAGAGACGGTAGGGGAGGGGGAGACCACACTCCAATCAGATGCGTTTTGAGATTCTTCGCGCTCTGTGGTGCACATTGTGGTTGGAGAGGGGGAGGAGGAGGGGGAGGGGGAGAAGTGCGGTCCGATCTCTCGCCTCAAGCGGAGTCTGTCTGCCCGTCTGAAACAGCGCGAGTCTCCGTTGGAGAGAGAGGAGCCGCTGCGAGTGTTGAAGGAGAGGCGGAGGAGCCTCGGCCGCTCGCACTCGTTCATGAGTGCCCTGCGCGGCGGCAGACGGCGCAGGAACGAGGAGCACAAGCAGTGAGTACACTAGACACTCTTCAGTCCCTTCCTGCGTTCTTTCCGTGTTTTCGGGCGCGCACAACATTTCGCTCCCGCGTTATCATGGCGTTATCGCTTCTACCAGGGTGTACAAATGGGCGCATAGATAGGGGGAAGGAAGGGTGGGATGGAAGGATGGCATATGGCACACTGTTCCTGCCGCAGCGATTGGCCATGCTCTACGACCGACCCGCGCATAGAATGGAGTTCCGATCGAAGACGCTCGACGAGCTCTCCTCCAGCCATCACGTGGTGTGGAGGGATGGAGGAGAGGGAGACGAGGAGCAGGAGCAGGAGCAGGAGGATGTCCAGAGGTCGTCGCTGCCTTCCTTTCACCTTTGTACCCTGTTAATTGGAGTTTCTTGTTTTGTTGGCCACTACTGATGAAAATGTGATGTTTTCAGGACGATATCCTCTGAAGGCGTTGTGGAGGAGAAACTTCGATCTGCCAGTGGAAGCCTCTCCAGTGGAAGTCACAGTCACAACAGCCAGAGGTGAGAGAGAGAGAGAGAGAGAGAGAGAGAGAGAGAGAGGAGAGGAGAGGAGAGAGAGAGCCGTTTCCAGGGAGGACGAGCTCACGCCTCGTACGCTGTCCAAGAAGAAGTACTTTTCCGAGAACAACCGCAAGAGTGTCTTCAAGAAGGTGCGTGAATCGATCTGACGCAATCTTTCCCAGCCGTCTTCTTTTGATTAAAGATCTATGCTATCACAAAGCAGCTGCGTGCCATTTTTTGGTCCTTTCACACTATCTCACGTGAGTTGTCTGTGCCGATATTACAAGCCAGCTCATATCGAGCACATGTTGTGGCGGGCACTGGAAACAACACAATTTCGTCGAACCACAACAAGCAATTGATCTTGCCATTTTTGGCCAGTTGTAAGCAAATATTCTCACTGTATTTGATTTCCGGACAATTTTTCAAGATTGATTTCAGCTGCTGAATCCGACTTTCCACCAGAGGAGCGAGCAGTTCAAGAAGCTCTTCCGCGGACGAATCGACGACAACGAACAACTGCTGGCGTGTGAGTGACGTCATCAGGCATGACGTCACGCTCTCTCTTTCTCTCTCCTCCCTCGATGACGTCACTCTTCCAGCGTACTCGTGTGCGTACCAGAGGGAGATTCTCGCGCAGGGCCGCATCTTCATCTCCAACCACCATCTCTGCTTCCACGCCAACATATTCAGGTAGCGATCGATTATCGATTGGTATTGATTGATTGTACAGCTGGGAGACGCTGCTCGTGGTGGACCTCGACAATGTCAAGTCGATGACCAAGCAGAGAGCCGCCAAGATATTCCCCAATTCGATCCAGGTGAGAAGAGAGAGAGAGGGAGGAAGGAGGGAGGGAGGAGGGAGGGAGGGAGAGAGAGAGAAAGAAAGGAAGAAAGAGAAAGAGAGAAAGAAAGAGAAAGAAAGAAAGAGAGAGAGAGAGAGAGAGAGAGAATGCTGCAGATCGAGACGTGTTCGGGCGACAAGTACTTCTTTGCTTCGTTTGTGAACCGGGAGAAGAGCTTCACTGTGCTGAACACAGCGTGGAATAGAGTCAAGGAGGGAAATGTGAGGAGGGAGGGAGAGAGAAAATGAGAGAGAGGGGGGGGGAAGAGAGATACTCTTCTCAGCCCATCTCTGCCGAGGAGCTGTGGGAGATGATGAACCCGGAGGACGAGGAGAAGGAGGTAGTCGACGTCAAGACCGGAACCAAGAGCAGTGTGGTGAGTGGTGCTCTCTCTCTCTCTCTCTCTCTCGCTCTCTCTTTCTCTCTCTTTCTCTCTCTCTCTCTCTTTCTCTCTCTCTTTCTCTCTCTCTCTTTCTCTCTCTCTCTTTCTCTCTCTCTCTCTCTCTCTCTTTCTCTCTCTCTCTTTCTGTTCCCCTGTATCCCTCCACACCCCTCCACTTTGCATAATCTCTCCCCCTCTCTCCACTGTTTGCATATGTTGCTCATCGTCCACTCGACTGATTGTTTTATCTCGTCACAGGCGAGAATACGGTCTGGATTATCGTGTTCTCGCAATCGATACGCGATTTTAATTAGCAATAGCACACCTGAATACTGAATCAGCGTTCCGAACACTCTTCCTCTCTCTAGTCCGGGGTGTCTGAATAAGGCGTTGTGGCGCTCTCGTCTATGAGGAATCGATAAGCAGCCCCCGCCCACTCGCCTCTCCCGCGCACACTCACTTGTATTGTGTTGTAGTTGTGTACAGGAGTGCATGGAATCGGAGTTTGTATTATCCTAATCGCGTGTCATCTTTGTTTTCTAACGTTGCCAAGTGCGTTGGAAACTCGCTTTCGCCTGCTTTCGATTGTATCGAGAGTCTTGCCGCCTTGGCAGTGTCGCCAGAGCGTCATGTGTATGTTTTGACTGTGAGAGATGTAATCGTGGGATGGCGTGAGTGGATGCTGGCAATGTCTTACCCCCTTGCCCCCTGTCTCCCCTTTGTCCTCATGCCGTCGTCTCGATTCCTATATCTGCCCCGAGTTCGCCTCGTTCGCATGAGGAAGTCGAACAGTCGCAGAAAGAAGGTGGTACTTCTATTCACTCTTGTAGACGTGACATCGTGTAATTCAGATGTAAAAGCAGTGAACACTTCACAGTATGTAGTTGGAACATAGTTTTTTCTATATACCTTTTTGTAAAACTGCCAGGATAGTCAACGCGCGGATGATTCAGGCATGACTACTTCTCCTAGACGAGTGACGTTCGATCACGTGACTTACTGAACTTTTGCGTGGCGCCTGTACTCTTGCTCCTCCAATCCCTTCCTACTTCTCTCTCTCCCCCCCCTCTCTCTCTCTCTCTCACTGCGCTCTCTCGTCTGTGTCTCTCACTTGTCCGCGCTGTCTCGTGGGTGGGTCAACACTGGGACCAGTCGACTGGCTATGGCTGCACCCTCTGTACACAATGGGGGGAGGGAGGAGTGGTCTCGGGTGGTCTGAAAAACGCGCGTCTCTCCTCCTTCCGCAACCACTGCCCTCACTTTCTCTCCCACTCCCATTATTATGTTTTGTATTGTTACATCGCACATTTCAGTCCGTGAAGCGCACTCCCAATAGCAGCGCGAAAAAGTCGATTGACATGCACAATCACAGGTGAGCGTCTTCGTCTTTTCAGTGTGTCATCACTATGTATTCCAGATCGGTTCCGGCGCTGACTGGCGCGTCTTCGAGTCGCCATTCCGATAGCGGATCCGCCCCCGACAGACCCGAGGTGAGCAAGCGCCCTATCCTCGCTGTCCCACTGATATGTATCAGCCATTGAAACTGGGAAGTGTTTTCGATAGCGCTGGTATAGTGATTAGTCTGTGTTATCAGTGTAATGAGATAGGTGAGTGATTGCAGGTGGAGCTGTGTGGGGGCGAGCCTGGGGCGGAGACGGTGAGTCGGGCGAGCGAGGATGAGGAGGCCACCTGCCCCCATCACAAACACAACGGAAAGCTGCTCGTCGATAGGTGCGTCACTCCTTCCACTCCTTCCACCTTCCACAAAATATGAAAGCATCCCTTTTGTGTGTACTCTGTGTGCCCAACGTTTGAGTAGATCGCACTTTTAAAAATTCATTCATTCACGACTGACGTGTTTTAATCGGATTCTGAGTCGACACGGGCCATGTTCACCTTTTGTGAACATCACTGTCGTTGTACTGTAAGTAGATTGGCTACTGTAAACATGTGACCGTGCGTTTTGTGTCCACCCAACGTTTGAGCAAATCGCAGAGCGATGGTTTCTCTCTATTCTCTATGTATTCTACTGGCTGAGGGTAGCAAAAACGTGTGTTTTATCACCCGAGTATACTCAATCTTTGGTCTGTGATGTGTACCTCACGTGAGTTTACTAAAGTCTCTCTCTCTTTCCCCCTCTCTCTCACCTCCTCCCTTTCAGCGTGTATCCGATGTCCGTCGAGCAGGCTTTCCAGATTCTCTTCAGTGACTCGCCCTGGTTCCAGCGATTCAACGAGACCCTCCGCAACTCAGGTATCGATTTATTGATTAGACTTATTGATTACCGGTGTATTATCACTAATGTTCTAGAGCATTGCAAACTCGCCGAGAACGTTTCGGGTAAGGAGAGATGCATGCATGCGTTGTTTTGGTTGCCCCTACCTTTCCTATCGCACCCACTGATCTTCTATGTACTGTACTAATGGTGTTTGGCTGCGTTTCACAACTTGTTCTAACTTCTTACACATTTCTACCGTTCATGCCAACAGTACGTTTTCGACGGTGGCGGGGCTAATGTTTAGTTGTTGACTTGACTGGCACCCACAGTGACTTGACATTCGGTGTTGATGTAACTGCCTGCAGGCTACGTGGCGTCTCCGTGGGCGCTGGACAAGCACGGAATCCAACAGAGGACGTGCACATACACCATGGCACTCAACCACGCTATGGCACCCAAGAGCTGCGTCGTCACCGAGAAACAGGTGGGAGACTCTCTCTCTCTCTCTCTCCCTCTCTCTGTCTCTCTCTTTCTCTCTCTCTCACCCTCTCCCTTTCAGAGCTGCACGGACCTTCCGCGCCACGGAGACGGTTTCGTGGTGGATAAGGAGACGCACAATGCCGGAGTGCCCTATGCGGACAGCTTCGTCGTACAGTGCACCTACTGTGTCACCAGGGTAAGTATCATCTCTCTCTCCCCCTCTCCCCCCCCCCCCTCTCTCTCCAACCCCTCTCCCTCTCTAGGTGAACGCGACATGTTGTCGTCTGCGCGTGCACGGAGGGATCGTCTACAAGAAGAGTATCTGGAGTGTGATCAAGTCGTACATCGAGAAGAGCACGTACCAGGGACTGCACGACCACTACGCAGCCCTCGAGGCGACGCTCAATGAGGAGGTGGGATACTATTGCGGTCCTCGGAAACTGTACTCGCTGCTGCTCTCAACATCACCTGTCAAGTTTCCGTCCCATCTGATATCACCTAGGAGAAGAGAGAGAGAGAGAGAGAGGGGGGGGGGGGGGGAGGGGGAGAGAGAGGGGGGGGGGAGGGAGAGAGAGAGAGAGAGAGAGAGAGAGAGAGACCTGTGCAGGTTGGTCGCGGCACGACTCGGCATGACATGGAACCGGAGGAGGCGGGAGACGCGGCGGCCGAAGAGGAGGAGGCGGGGGAGGGCGAGACTGTCGAGAAGGTGGGTTGTTATCATTATCTCACCTTGATTGCTAAACTGTATTCACCTGGCGATAGCCTACAAATATCTTGCCCCTACTGTATGGTTTGTTCATATGGTTATGATTGTGATGTCATGTTCTTGATCTCTGACCCTGACTATCAAACACTGATTTTTATCTTTATCTGACTCTCAAAGACTGTCTCCACTGATTTGTTACTGATCTTGTTTGCAGGAGCAGGTTGCGGGTGCGGTGAGTGTGGCTGAGCGTAGGGTGGAGAGGACAGTGGGCTCCGTTGCCGCCGCGCAAGCATTCCACCCCAGACTCGCGTACGCCGGCATTGCGCTGTGAGTGGACGGTGTTTCAAGTGTAGCACACAGCAGATTCGTTAAAGGAATGTTCATTCATGTCGATGGCGTTAAGGAGTGACGATAAATGGAGGATGGGAGAAGTGTTCACCCCGTTTCTTTGCAGTCTGTCGGCGCTAGTCTTCCTCCACCTTCTGCTGCTCATTCGAGTCTGCTCCATCGACACTCGCCCGCCCTCCATCATCGAACAGCTCATGGCCGTCGGAAAGAGGTACTATTGTAATATATTATCGTTTCTATATTATATGTTATAATCATTACTATTAGTACCATTTTAATAGTTTAGTTCTTCGATAATCGTGTTTCAGTTCTGCCTCGTCTCAAGAGACGCTCGATTCGCTCGCGTCTGCTCTGCAATCAATGCAGGACAACCTCAATCGCCTCAAGAGAGAGCTGTAGACTAGACACTAGACCGGTACCATCAACAACCCCTCCCCCCAGTGTTTTGTGTGTGCGTCCAAGCACGATAATTTGCATATTAGAATGGTGAACGGTTACGGTGACTAGATTAACATATTTATTGTGAGACAATGTGATTACTTAGTGTATTTTTAGTGTGATTATCGCGTGTCGGTGGGAATAGTGCCCGAGCCTTGTTGAGAAGATGACAGACTAGCAGCGAATTCTCAAAGAGATTGTGATATATATGTATGTACATTGTTTGTTTTACCATATTTGTACTATATATAAACTTTATTTTATCTGAGTTTGCTTGATTTTGGCTGGGAGAAAGCTGTGTTACGTTATCAGATAATAATTGATCGGTGTGATATGAAACAGGAACTTTATGTGGCTTCGCGGTGATATTTTGGAATGAACCGCTGACACCTCACTACAAAACCAATGCTGAAGATGGAGCTGTAGCCTAGACACGCATAGACCCGTACCATCAACAATCCCTCCCCGTGTTTCGCGTGCGTCCAAGCACGATAATTTGCATATTAGAATGGTGAACGATTGCGGTTACGATTGTGAGATGTCGTTTGTTTTCCATAGTCGTACTATAAACCATACATTCAATTACATATAGTTTGCTTAATTTGAGTGGTTGGAAGAAATATGCGTTATCATAATCATTGATCGGTGTGATATGAAACTAGAACTTCGTATGTCTGTCGCTATGCGTGGTGTCGTAGTTGTTTTGATAGTATGTTTGCTGGGTGAAGCGTTGGGCGCCGTTTGTCGCGCAGGTTCACACTACAACGATGGAATGTGCTATCAGGTAAACGCTTACAGGTTACAGGTACATATATCTCACTAGTTTGGAAAGTGTGATTGATGATTGTTGGTGAGCAGGAAAATGTAAAAACAAAACATGTATGGATTGAATATTGAATATTTGTATCGTTGGTGGTGGCTCAAATCAAACGATCAGTTGACAGGGTTGGAAACCGTTCGATCGAAAATCATCCTGTCTTCGCCCTCTTTCTGGTGCGGGCTATTGATAAGATATATTCTAGCTGGTCACGTCTCCTGTGTCGTTTTCGTTGGCGGAGCGAGACTGTCGCCAGAAAGGAGCGTCTCTCGGCAGCGTACCATCTGCATTCGACTTCGACAACGCCTACTTGGCCGTTGCGCTATTCTCATCTCTCATCTCCTACTGTTTCATAGACTACGCGCACTCTTCACTGGAGTCCGGTTATTTCTGGCTGGGCGGATTCTTTTCTCGACTCCGATTGGGAATGGACCGCTTGGAGCAAAATGAGCTACACAAAGTGGGACAGGGGTACGTTTGATCTGTTTTGTTTTCCTAATATTACGGTATGTGAATAATTCGACCAGCTTCTTTCTCTTTGAAGTACTGTAGGAGAATAGTTTGTTCTACACCCAGGCGAGCCGTCGTCTGTGGCTGGTCGATGCGCATCTATGCAGGTGGCGAGTGGATTGTGGAAGAGTGGAGACTGCGCGGCCGCGAAGCCATATGTCTGCGCCAGTCGAGCATCCGAGGAGACCACCACTCTCTCACCCACGCCCCCGCCTACGTCCACTTATCAAGTAGAACTGTACAACATTCTTTTAACATTAACATCGTTTGAGTCACAGAAGCCGATGATGACCAAAGTGATATCAGAGAAACACTAGGAGCTCACTAGTCGAAAACCGTTTTCAAATACACAGGACCGGCCATACGTTTCGAGATATTTACGTTTCAAATTTAGGAGCTAAACCGTGTGGATTGCTTTCGCGGCGCGCGGCCTGTCACTCTATTCGCGCGAGCTGTGAAACAGCGGCTGTGGCCTAGTGGATAGACCGGTCGTCTGTCAAGCTGCAGGTCGGAGGTTCGCACCCTTTCGACGCACTCGCTTTTGCCGAGAGAGAGAGAGAGAAAGGGGGAGAGGGAGAGAGAGATATGTCATTTCAGTTGTACCACAGCACTGACTGGAGCTGGTACACAGACAGCTGCTACAGTGAGCGCGTCTCCGTCTGCAAGACCCCAGCCAAGCACTAGCAATCACCATGCCGCATCCCCTCACCCCTCTAAACCTATAATTGACCATGTTTCGAAGAAGTGTCATGAACTCATTCAAGTACTATTCTTAATGATTGTAGGAACAACAACACACATAAATGATGATTTCTCTTGAACTGTGGGTAAACACATGAATTGATATGCAAACAGGACTGAGCGGCGGCCGACGGGTGATCATATCACGGTGGGATTAGCTCACCTCTCATTCTCATTACCCTCATGGGCGCCGTTCTCTGTCCCTTTCATGTTGAAGTTCGTATAAAGCGAAGGCGACAGCGGTATGTTGAGAGGGAGAGAGAGAGAGAAGGTTATACGTTTTCAGAGCTGCGTCATCTTTACCATGGCGCCCTGGCACCCGTTATACAATAAATCGCGACCGAGCCTTGTTATTCATTGTTGATGGCCACGGTTTCGTAATGAACGTGGATGATTTGTTGAGTGGGAGAGAGAGGGAGCCGGGCTGCTATTTCAACAAACTCGCCGAGGAACTGACACGCAACGCGAACTTCCAGGTGAGAACAGACGAACATGTTTTTTTTTACATTTTTGTTTTTTTAAATTTATTTCATAGGCACAGCCGGTGCACATTTTCCGAAGAACCAAGTTCTTCCCGTCGCTACTGCGATACATGTGGACAGGGTATATCGACTTGGATATCCAGAAGCACTCTTGCTACAGAGTGATTGCGAAGTGGGTTATTTTATTACATTTAATTCTGAAGAACGTTTTCAGTATTTTTGCATGCCTAATTGTTTCAAGTAAGTTCCCCTCGACAATCAATATCTAGCCTAATGTCTAGAGAGTGGCCAGGGTT